>CAUYRT010092281.1:0-60000 GCA_963574885.1 Lepilemur ruficaudatus | reverse complement strand
AGAGAGAGAGAGAGAGAAAGAAACTCATATTTTGTTTATCTAAAAAGGTCTTTATGTCACCTTCATTTTTAATGTATAGTATTGCTAGACATAGAATTCTTGGTTGATAAGTTCCCCCAACCTCACCCCTTTTAGCACTTTAAATATGTCATTCCACTGTCTTCTCCATTGTTTCTCATAAGATCAGCCACTAAACATATTGCTGTTTGATTGTACATGATGAGTTTTTTATGTTTGGGTTTTTTTGTTTTTTGAGACAGTCTTGCTCTGTCAACTGGGCTAGAGTACAGTGGCATCATCACAGCTCACTGCAACCTCAAACTTCTGGGTTCAAGCAATGTCCCTGCCTTAGCCTCCCAAGTAGCTGGGACTATAGGTGCATACCACCACACTGCCTGATTTTTCTATTTTTTTATAAAGATGGGGTCTCACTCTTGCTCAGGCTAGATCAATTGTAGAATTTCCATTTGGCTCTTTTTTATAGTTTCTCTTTCTCTACTGAGATTCTCTGTTTGTTGAGGGAAATCTTTAATTCTTTAAGCATAATTTCCTTTAATTCTTTCAACATATTTCTAGTAGCTGCTTTGAAATCCTTGCTAAATACAACATCAGAGCCACTCAGAATTGGTTTCTCTTAACAGCTTTTTTTTCCCTGAATATGAGTCATGCTTTTTTTTTTTTTTTTGGTCATGTCATATTTTTTGTTGAAAATGGGACATTTTAGATAATACATTGTAACAACTCAAGATTATGGTATTTTTTAGTAGCTTGCCTCAACAGAATCTGCTAGATCTATCTATCCTGCATTCTACTCAGTTGTTGCTTTTTTTTTTTTTTCCCAATTCTTATCTTTATTTTATGAGCCTGGTTTCCTAGGGGTTGCCCTTTTGTGTGCAAAACTTAGTTGTCAGCCAGTGATTGGGCAGAAGTTGTACTCAAAAACTTCAAACCCATAAGGCTTCCATGCTCTGCAGAGTGATCCATGTGTGGGTTGCAAAGCACAGTCAAAGTGAGTCCCAAGCCCACCTTGGCTTTGGCTTTTCACTAGCCTCCCTCAGGTGTCCCTAACATGTGCACATACTTTCCCAGTCTGTAAGAGATGTGTGGAGAGTTTGTCTAGCACTTCTGTGGCTCTCTCATTTCCAGGATCTCCCCATCACATTTTTGATTGATCTGTCACTCACCTCAACTAGGACTATAACCTCAGGCTAACAGACCTGCGGGTTTTCTCCACTCATTTCCGTAAGAGTTTGCTACATTTGCCGACAGTGCCAGTAGGCCTGGGTTTTGCCCTCTGCTCCACATCAAGTCTGCCTCCTCTGGCAGTCTCACTCTGGTAAAACCATCGTTCTAGCCAACTAAGTTACGGGGTGAGGTGGGGTTGTTCTTACCCAAAGTTCTGCCAATTTTCTGTGAATAGACACTTCTCAATTTGGTTGCTTGCCTTTGGTTATTATCCAGAGCCCTGAAAGGGTTTTTTTGACAAGTGTCCAGTTTTGTACTTGTTTTGGGGGGAGTGAATTTTCCAGCCTCTTTACTCATGGCTGGAAGTCCCCTGGTAGAAAGATTTTTGCTGCTCTGTAGAAAGTGTTTATATAAAGTGTTCAGGCTATGCTTGTAATGAAAGACCTGATCTTTGTGGATTTGGGTCCCTTATTTCCCACAATCTCAGGGCCCCTCCTCAAAGAGGGAGCCTGGAGTCCTGCAAGATGGGTAACGACCAGCTCCACGTGCTTTCGTTCCACGCATTCCACCATCAGGGTCTGACCGCCAAGATCCCATCTGCACATGTTTACACCAGCTTCGAATCTAGGGTAGCTCTTTGCCCATTAGCTGACCCAAAGGCAACAGGTGGGACCTGTTTTTGGCAGAACTGTTGAAGAAAAATGCCCTCATCATCAGCTTGTTTCACTTTCATTTATCTCTGTCATCTGGGAATACAATATGATAGTATCAGGCCCAACAAAAGGTACATTCTGATATTATTTTCAGGTTTTTTTTGTCTAGACAGAGAAGACTAAGCTCTTGGATATCAGAAATACCTACCACAAAAAAAAAAAAAAAAACAAGACACTCTCGGTGGAAAGCCAGAGGGGGGTAGCACTGCTTGTTCACTTTCTATATATTCTTTTTTAAAAACCAGAAAAAAAGTTTAAACCCCACCACCCCCTCGTCAGGTGATTGGAGACTGCACTAAGAATGTGCTGCAGGCAGAAGTTCTGAAAAATCCCAGAAAGTGTTGAAAACATCTCTAAACAAGGTATTTTTCTTCTGCACCTTTCTTGCTAAAGGTCCCAATTGCTGCCAAGAAAACTAGTGAGAATGTTAGCTGCCAAATAAAAAATTTATGACAGTGTTTGGCAAAGGACTATCTCGCTGCTTGTTTTATACATTTCCACGAGGCACTTGAAGGCAGCCTCTTTTTTCCTTCCTCCCTCTCCACCCCACTTTGGGTACATACATCTTCCTGATCACTGGTCTGGGTCTGTTCTCTAATAAAAGAGCAAACTCTTATAAAGTAGGATTAAACAATGTAACTTTTTTCCCCTTCAGTAACCTCTGAAAATGTAAGGGAAATGCTTTCCAATACGATGTGTTGCGTGGAAAGGAAAAGAGATGCTGGGATCGCTTGTTTACAGTCGACACATTTCTAAGAAAAGGAACAAGAGCCTTTCAATTAACAACTGTAGGCTCTTAGCATTAGAGGGAATCTTAGAACTACCCGAATCCCTGCACACTCCAACGCCCAGCGCTTTGCAGGTAGGGAGATGGTGGCCCAGAGGTAGAAAGCGTTCTGCCTGAGGCCACACGGCCCAGCAGCAGCCGCCCTGGGACCAGAGCCCGGGGCTCGTCTTGGTGTCGCGCTCTGTCCCCTACTTGGCACCGCAGCCCGACGCTGCTTTTGTCTGTTGGGATACCCACACACTCTTACCTGTGGCGTGTTTCATGAGCATTGGAATTCTAAGCTATTCTGCTTTATGAAAATGAAAACATTTCCTTCTCTGAAACTCTTTAAAAATCTAACTCATTAAAACCGAGTCAAGACAGGGCAATGATACTACTGAAATGGTATTGCCTGCCCGTGTCAGCTAAGCCTCCTGGCTGTGTCCACGAATGTTTACCTGAGCCTCTTAAAAGGGGCAAGAGCAAGGGACTGTATTCAGGGGGAAAAAAAGTTTTTTTGAGCTGAGTTCGGCTGTTGATAGTAATAATTACACAGACTGGTGAACACCCTGAAATATTTTGCCTGCCTGTCTGAGAAAGGAAAATTATCTGTCTCGGGCTTTTCAAAACAGCTATCGGATTATGCTTTCCGTTGTTCATTAGTGCTGTTTAGCTCCTGTTTCATCATCAGCCTAACTCCTTCGAAAGCATACGCTGCACCCTTGCCCCTCGCCTCGCTTGAGTCTTTAGTGGCATCTGCAGGAACTGTCGCACGCTCGGTGGTGTGGCAGCACAGCGCCGGGGCTGAGGCTGCCTTTTGCCGTGACTGCATTAAGGAAGCGAGTGTTATTTGATATAAAGTGCTGCGGACAGACCAGGAGTAAGCGGATTATTTCAGACAGCGCTAGGAAGTAACCGGAGGAAGATTAGCTCAACATGAGGCAGATATCATAAGCAAATTAGAAAACCTCCCCAATTAGTACAAGAAACCCAGATTTGTGCTGTTTGTGATCTTCTGCTGAAAGGCAAAGTGTCGATGTTATGGGCGCGAGGCTTGATGTAAGTTGAAATGTTGGCATTTGCTATCAAGACATGTTAGCATCTGAGGCTGTGTACTGGCCTAATAAATGAAGTAAATTCCCTTTCTCCTGCGCTGCTAAGTATTCCCCATGCTGAGGTTCTATACGTTGGGTAATGTTTTACTTGGCCCTGGAATAATCTCTAGGGCATATTATAATGTTTCTGTACTGGGAATATTCAACATGACTCCAATGTACCACACTTAATCTCTCTTTTGTTTGTCTTATGGAACATGTATCATGCTGAAGTCATAAAAATGAAGTGTGCAAAATGCCAGATGTTGCAAATGCAATTAGATACTTAAAAATAGCTTCTTTGGTGGCACTGCTTGAACTCTGAACTGGGCCTTGTTTTTACAGTGTGGCATTTTTCTGCTAAGCTATGGATTGTGTGCTGTGATAGGAGGCAGGGCTCTGTTCCTGAGGCCACACGGCAAACAGGTCATTTTAAAATCAGACTCGGAACCGATGTCACCCAACATCATTGCAGTTGCAGGTGCGTTTTCTTTCCTCACAGACTACTGTGTAGTCTCCTGCTTCTTGACCTCTTAGGGCGTGCAGTCAAGCTCTACTGGCACAAGCCCTCAAAAGACTGAGCCCAACTTCTATAAAGGAGATGGAGTATCTACTCCTCACTTTCTAAGATCTGAAATGCATTCCAAGTAAACTTTCACCAGAATTCGAACAACCGCAAAGCCCAGAATTTATTTTGCAATCTTATCCAAGGAAAAAGGTGATGTTTTGTATACGGGTGGAGGCTGAATTTTTTTTCTGATTATAAAAATAGTGCAAGCTATTACCCAAAAAGATGTGCCAAATGCAGTGACCCATTGAAGATTTTTAAAAATCATTATTGCAATACCTAGACACAATCATTATTTCAATGTATGTCTTTCCAATTTCTGTTCTACATTCATATGTGTACTTTTTGCAAAATTGAGATCATGACATATGTACTATTTGCAACCTTTGCTTTTCACCTAATATATTATGGGCTAGAAAATTAGTGGTCGTAATGATGACTGGGATAAGGTAAGATTCTGTTACACTTTCTGAATCATCAAGGACAAATTCGTTCAATGTAGTCTTAGTATTAGTTCTACTTTAGTGTATAGTTTTTTCTCTGAAAATTGTCAGTACCCAAATGACATTTGTGATAGCTCTTAACTCACCAATATTATATGAAATATTATCATATCACCCTATTCCTTTGAGTAGACATTACATTTTCCCTGTTTGTACATGTGTGATCTAATTTTAGCATCACAAGAACCTGTGAAGTAGGAAAAAGGACAGATGTTCTTATCCTGACTTTACTCGTAAATGCAAAGTGACTCACTTGGAGTCACAGCCGTTTCGAGCTAGAGCTGGAAAGCAAGACACACAGAGATTTGTCATTTTCTTTACTATCACACAGTGCCTGGTCTTTGACATCAGATCTGACTTTTTTTTTTTTTTTTTTGAGACAGAGTCTCACTCTGTTGCCCGGGCTAGAGTGCCGTGGCATCAGCCTAACTGACAGCAACCTCAAACTCCTGGGCTCAAGCAATCCTTCTGCCTCAGCCTCCCGAGTAGCTGGGACTACAGGCATGCGCCTCCATGCCCGGCTAAGTTTTTCTATATATTTTTAGTTAGCCAATTAATTTCTTTCTATTTTTTGGTAGAGACAGGGTCTCTCTCTCTGTAGCTCAGGCTGCTTTTGAACTCCTGACCTTGAGCGATCCTCCCACCTCGGCCTCCCAGCTAGGATTACAGGCTTGAGCCACCACGCCCAGCCCAGATCTGATTTTAAACACCAACTTTGCCACTGACTAGCCGTGTGATCTTGAGCAAATTAACTCTCCAAGCCTCAGTTTTCTCCGCTGGAAAATGACAACAGGGATACCTTTGTCATAGATTTGTTATTAGGATTAAATAAAAGAATTTGTGTGAAGGATTTAAGATACTAGAAGATACCAAACAATAATTTTTTCCATTGTTTTTCTTTTTCCCATTCCTTCTTATTTGTTTTCTTTGAGAGGCAGGGTCTCTGTCACCCAGACTAGAAGACAATAGTGCGATCATAGCTCACTGTAACCTCAAACTCCTAGGCTCAAGCGATCTTTCTGCCTCAGCTTCCCAAATAGCTAGGAATACAGGCCCATGCCACCCAACCCAGCTAATTTTTTTTTTTTTTTTTTTTTTTGAGACAAGGTTTCGCTATGTTGCCCAGGCTGATCTCAAAGTCCTGGCCTCAAGCCATCCTCTCACCTTGGCTTCCCAAAGCACTGGGTTTACAGGCGTGAGCCACTGCTTCCGGCCAACTCTCTTACTTTCTTATGATGTTATGACTAAATCAATCTATTCTGTTTCATTTTCCAATTTACTAAATTCTTAGTTTGGCGTTATTATAAATAATCATTATTATATATGTAACAATATACGTTAATTCAAGAAAATATAGACATGCATAAAGATAGGAAGAAAAAAATACCCACCACTCAGATATAAAGACTGTTAACACGGCTACATTTCCTGCCAGTCTTTTTTCTTTCTGTGCAAAGGCTTGCCATTTGTTTTTAGACGTATCAACTAGTGTTTTGAACTAATATAGATAGTAGTTAAGGTATGTATTTAAGAGAATGTGTTTTGTATGCTACCACACTCTGCTCTTGCTTTCTGATTATAAAAGAGATGCCCCCTTGGAATCCCATTTTAATTGCCAGGAAGCCAATATGGGAGGTTAGAGGGTAGTGAGGGATCTGGGGGCCATGTGAGAAGGTCTGGAGAACCTGAGGTCTCCAAATGCACTGATGAGTTCCTAACCCACTGGTCCTGTGGCCTGGGAACAGTTCAAGTAAAACCCAGCCCACCTCTTTACAAAACCAGCTTCTCTCACATAAAAAGATCTGGACAAGACCTCAGCAGAGGCCACCATCTGTCAGTCCCCAGGTCAGCCTTTGTCACCCGGGTGTGGGCAACTCCTTGGAAGAATTACTACTCTTGAGTATCTTCAGCCGCTGGGAGGAAAAGTTCTTCCTGGACCCTTAAGAGGTGTTCTGTTCAGGCTGAAAGGAAAATTCCTAGAGCCAAGCTTCTCTGTCAGCTAATCTGGTAGTTCTCTATCAAGTAAACCGTTAGTGAATACATTGATCCTTTTTTTTTTCCTCCTTTTTCTGCAGTTCTGCCTTGGCTATTCCCAAGATTTCTCTGAACCAGTTGGGCAAAATTGATTTTTATTAGTTCCACTGGCCTTGTGGAAAATTATCTCATGAACTGGTTTTTATAGCAAGACTCAAAGCGTAGCACAGGGTGAAAAATAAGCCTATAGCAGTCAAAACTGTTGTCTGAAATGTCTTCAGACTGGAAGGCTGAATTTATTGCACAAAACAAGTACGAGCAAGGCGGAGGTGTGCAGTCCTGCTCATTATCACTGGAAAGGGGAACCAAAAAGCCGAGTAAAAAATTAAATTTTAATAATGCCAGTGATATTTTCTAAATCTTTCCTGACAGAAAGATTCTCATTATTTTTATCTGTCTCCGAGTAGGTTCTTTTAGTGCCATCTCAGAAATGGCCTTGGCTATGATTGTTTTCCAAGCTTTAAAGCATCTGAAAAACCAAATATATACAGAAGGAAATATGCTTTAGAGTGTTCAAGGAAGGGCCATGACCGTGGTAACATTTCGGCTACTGTATTTGCAGCCAGCATTTGCTGGGAACGCCTTCAGCTTTCACAAAAGAAATCCGTGTTGTTAAGACAATTGCTGTAAATCCCCCCAACAAAGGGGACCCACCGTCCACTGCGGTTGGCTACAGGAGGAACCCAAGGGGCCCGAGTCCCAGATTTGGGTTTGTTCTAGAAATCCCCCCATGCTGGCCATGAAAGGAGATTCAAGAAGAAAAGTGGAAAGAGCCTATTGTCTTGGTAAATGTGAAAACTCATATTCCAAGTATCAGATGGTAAAGCATTGTTTAGGGGGATATGAGGAATACTAAAGCCAGAATAATTTCAGTAGCCAACCCGTGTTGATATGGGTTTTGTTGTTGTTGTTTTCTTAGCTCGTTAGTGCCTGCGTATGAACCTATCTTAGCCCCGAAAGTATTTATAGCAATTTACCTACGTACATGCAGTAAAATACGAAACGTGTATACGTAAAATGAAGTCAGGCGGGAGGCCAGTACACAAACTGTGCAGGCGCCTATGCACTTGTGAGAGGCGGACCCCAAATTCATCCCTAGGCATTCTGGGAGCCAACTTGGAGAGGGAGACGGTTTCCGCCGCATGAGTCAATATCCATGACATGAAAACAGCTCTTTCCCCTGCCCTGAGGAGAGAGCACACCTTCCCGAGGGACCTCCTCGCAGGGACGCACGCTGCACGGGCTGATGAATAACGTGCTCAAGAGCACCCTTGCAGGAAACACAGCGAGCTCCCCAGGGCCACTTGTGTGTCCTTCCCATAGGCTGGTGGTGTTGGGTGGGCGCAGGTGGGACGTTCCAGGGAGTCTCTGGGAGGGGAGACTGGTCCGTCCGGCTCCTCAGCCAGCACTGTTTCTCCCAGCTGGACTTTCTACAAGTCTTCAGCAGGAGGGAGTTTGAGGTTATTCCCTTTGCCAACGAGCTGGAGTAGAGCCAGCTTATATTGGTAATTAGGGACCATCGTGTTGTCTAGTAGCCGGTTAGAGGGTGAGATTTCACTGTCCACTTAGGAATGTTAAGGCCAGCGAGCTTGAGGGCAGGGCCCCCAAAGAATGACAGAGAAGGGTGGCTCCTTCTTTGCAAGACTCAGGCTGCCTTTTGAGTTAGTCCCTACAAAATTCCCACCTAATTTATGGTTGGCTTTTCTATTCATTGCAGCTAAGTAAAGGATCTGAGAGAGTGGACAAAGGCCACTCTACTCCTTGGCAACTTGTTTTCTGTATGAAGTCCACAGGCATGGTCCTTGGTGTCCATCCTAAAGGGTGCTTGGGTCTCATGTTTTACTAGCATTTTAAAGATGGGGAAACTGAGGCACATGTACTTGTTTTCCCAAGATCACTCAACAGATTGCAGCTAGAGGCAATCCTACAAACTGTCTTTGCCACTCACCCTCCGATAGAGACCTCTTGCCTTCCCATTATGGGCCTCCTGGCTTATAACACGTTGAGTGTAAAATGTACCCTGTGTCTTCCTCAAGCGTCGCCAGCTGGGCCCGTCCAGCCGCCTGCTGCAGACGATGTGAAGATCAGGGATGCTGCAGTTGTGTGGTCCTGCTGACCTCTGCTTGTGCTCCTGGTGAGCTGGTGAGAGTCCATGAAGCACAGGTCACAAGGAGCCATGAGCTTCAGGCTTCTGAGAGCCGTGGGGTCAGGAGAGCTGGGCTTTTCCCACCTATGAGGGAATCTCCGGTAGGGTAAGGCAGGGATGTGCTCACCACCTCCCCTTCCATTTAATTTGTTCCTTAATATGAATAACTAGACAGAGGTCACAGACTGGGGCCCACAGGGTGAGTCTGCCCCACAGATGTGCTTTATCTGGCCACCCAGTATTATGGAAAACTCTGACTTAGTTGCCAATATTTAAAACTTGGGAGATTTCACAAAGAGAACCCCATTTCTGGCTTCTCTGGGCAAATCAGAAGACCCTGGGCACGGACTCCACACTGGGCCCCAGCAGCAGTCAGGTGCAGCCCCCAGTTTAGAAAAAGGACAGGCACCCCATTCTCCGTCACTTCTCCTGATGCCTGTAGCCCGCAGACTGGGTCTTCCTCGGTTAGAGAGAATGTGTGTTCCCAGGCTGGCAGGTGACATGCTTCAGCTGCACAGACCTGGAGCCCTGCTATCTGATCATAACCTGCCCCACCCTCTGCCCGCCCAAAGAAATATGAGTCAGCCGTTCTGCTATCACAATGAGCCTGGGGAGGAGGCGTTCCTAACCTGCGGTTCACCTGCCCAGAGCTGATTAACACTGTGTTGGGCGGGGGCTGTGAAATCTGTTTAAGATCATGCAGGAGATATCACAGGTTGTGAACAGACTGCTGGTGTCTCATTGAGCGTCCACCTAAGAAACAGAGCAGCCCAGGGGTGAGCCACAGCAGGACATCCCTCCACCCGGGCAGGCGGGGAGATGGGGACAGGCGAGGAGCAGCGTCTCTGGAGCCCAGAGAGAGAGAGGAGCTCTGATGATAGCATCTAGAAAATGTAACCACACCCCTGAAGGCTCGACAGAGATGCGGGTGGCTGACAAACCTCTGCCACAACGCTTTTCTCCCTGACATCGGGAGAGAAAAAGGTGTAAATAAATAACTATCAGTTGATGAGTATCGGATGTCAGATCTTCCAGGAAGATAATGTTAAAGTCCATCACAAAAGCTGAGGCCGCCATGTCTTCACCAACAGGCCCCCGATCAGCCATGTTCCATGTTCTTGGCTATCAGGGGGTGGCCCCCGGGAAACTAACAGGGATGGAAGAGCTGAAAGCAGGGCTCCCAGGCGAGTGGCTCAGCCTGGACCAGACAATCCAGGTTCATTAGGACCAAAGCCAGATGTGCCCTGTCGATCCCTGGGCACCTGCAGGCTTTCCAGAACAAGGCTCCCGAAGCAAGGGGCTGCCTGCTGCAGGAGGTGCCGCCCGACAAGGAGAAGGTTCAAGGACTAGAGTGGGCAGACTGGTGAGCAATAATAGTAGTGGAGTAGTAATGCTTATTATAGTTATTTATTGAGAAGTTACTATGGCCAGGCACTGCTCTAAGCACTTCATGCTGAATTAACTCGTTTATCTATTAATGTAATTCATTAACTGAATACTGCTATTATTGGCCCCATTTTACCAATAAGGAAACCATAACATTTGCTCTTTGGAACTCTCAGATTCCTTGTATTGGTACTTTTTATTTTTAATAGAGGACTGATAGAGGATTGTCCAAGTAAGAAAAACTAATGTCCAGCGAGAGACTACATTTCCAATGAAGAACATTGGGACATCTATTCTCATTGTCACTCCATAAAATAAAGAACATTTTCACACTAAAACAGTCAAAAGGATATAATCTCAGAGAAGAATTGAAGTAACTTGCTCAAGGTCACACAGCTGGTGTGTGGCAGATCCTGGATTTGAATCCAAGAAGTTTGGCTCCAAAAATGAGAGTGGTTGACCAACCTCCACCCAAAGGGAGTCCATGGCTCCTCTGGAGGCTGAAGAGGGTGAGGGACCTTCAGCCAGGGAGGAGCTTGAGGGGTTGCAAATTCAGGAGGACAGTGAGGTTGCTTGGCAATAAAGGGTCAGGCCCCAGTGGGGGTGGGGAAGCCCCCTCAGTGATCTTCCCAGCAGGAGGTGGGAGGATGAGGAGCATCTAGAGCTGGAGGTTGAGAAGGGATGTCATTCTGGCGCAGTCACCAATGACATCTGCTCTGGGCTGAGAACTTCCAGGGCCAACTCCAAAGTGGGCCACCTTCTCCCTGGTTGGGCCTGAACCACCAAATCTGGGTCCTAATACATAAGATCATTGTGAAGATCATAAGTGACATCATGTATGAGATAAACATCCCAAACCAGAAGAAGACACCGTTCCTTTTTAAGACTGTCTAGAAGTTACATTGCTCCCCACAACCCTTGGGGAAAATGCTTGGGAGAGATTCCTTTATTATCATTTTATGGATAGATAAACTCAAGAACAGAGACCTTTAGTCCTTTCCCAAGATCACACAGTGAGCCTAGCCAGTTCTTCCACCAGATTTTCCTTTCTCTCTAGCACTCTCTTCCAACAGAGCCATTAAACTAAATCTTCAGCAGACCTGAAATCTTCCTGTAGCATATCCCCTCACCTATATAAATTATGTAGAAATAATAAAAAGTCATGTGATACAAAGTCATTGGCGACCCCCAGAGGACAATTGCCATTCTCTGTTTCTCCAGCTCTTTTGTGAGAAATCAAATCAGCGTGTATTTACCTAGAAGAGATAAATTATGCCCCTTAAAAAGCTAAAAGGACACAGTCAATGTGCAAGTGATTTAAGAAAGCTGATAAAATATTCTGCATAATGAAAATGAATGTTATCTTTAGAAGGTACTGAGTATTTGCATGAAGCGCTAAGTAGAGAGTTGGTTGACACTGGTTAATTAATTAGTGCACTATACTACCAACAAAAACAGACTCGCATACTCAATTGCTGTGTCTATGGAGAACAACCTAAAGATGAAGATGTCAAAGATGTCCTCGAAAGAGCCGAGGAGGATCTGGTAGGGAACATGAGACATATGGCAATAGAAATGATGATCTGCGTGCCCTGCAGTGGTGGGAGATGAGGGTGGAGAAGTGGACTGTGTAAAAATGGGGGTGATAATAGAGCCCACCTCATAGAGTTGTTGTGAGGGTTCAGTGAAGAACAGTGTGTCAAATGCCAGAACGGTGCCTGGCCTGGAGTAGTGCCAGTTAATGCGAGCTGCTAGCACGGGTTTTGCTGTCTCCGCTGATGCAGTGGGTGCTGGTGCTGCTGCATTCGCCGTGGGTACCACACTGCAGTCCCTGAAGAGGAATCACCTAAGAGTAGCCTTGGTTGGGATTTTTTAGCTCCTGGTTCACAAACATTCAGACTTCTTGGATTGGGCATTTTTTTTTTTTTTGGTAGAGGACTGATGGAAGATTGTCCACTTTTTATTTTGCCAAGTAAGAGAGAGTAATTTCCAAGGAGAGAGTACATTTCCAATGTCCAAATAAGGACTTTGGGGGGAAAACCTGTCATCCACTTTCCCCATCACTCCATAAAATAAGGGACATTTTAACACTGAAATAGTAGAAAGGACATGATCTCAGAGAGAAAATGGCAGCCTTTAAATTGAATAATCTTTGTTTCAAGAAAAAGGCACATTCTGGCGGGGCATGGTGGCTCACGCCTGTCCTCCCAGCACTTTGGGAGGCCAAGGCAGGAGGGTTGCTTGAGCCCAAGAGTTCAAAACCAGCCTGAGCAACATAATGAGACCCCATCTCCACAAAAAAAAAAAAAATTTTTTTAAATTAGCTGGGCATGATGACATATGCCTCTAGTCCCAGCTACTAGTAGTCCCAGCTACTCCCTACAGCTACTAGGCTGAGGGAGGAGGGTCTCTTGAGCCCAGGAGTTCGAGGTTGCAATGAGCTGTGATTGCACCACTGCACTCCAGCCTGGGTGACAGAGGGAGACCCTGTCTCAAAAGAAGAAAAAAGTAAAAGGCACCTTCTATTGTTACTCTTCTTTTCTCAATTCAGCCTTGGCCTGGATTTTGGGGGCCACTCTTCTCAATCATCCCAGCCCCCCGTCTTCATTTTATAGAGAAATGGGATTGCATTGGGCTCAGGAAGAGCTGGGGACCACTGGTGGGGTTCGAGTTGCTGGTATGTACAGACGCCATGACTGGCACTGGCCACTCAAATGAGTTGAATGTTACAATGAAGCAGGTGGGCCTGGGGCCAGGAGATCTAGCTGTGCCCCAGATGGTTGTCCTTGGGCACATCCCTTCACCTCTCAGGACCTCAGTGTCCTCAACTCTAAAATGAGAAATCTAAGCCAGGCACGGTGGCACATACCTGTAGTGCCAATTGCTCGAGAGGCTGAGGCAGGCAGGTCACTTGAGCCTAGGAGTTGGGGTCCAGCCTGGGCAACATAGTGAGATTCTATCTGTAAAAATAAATAAATAAATAAAATAAAACGAAGAATCTAGACTAGGAAATGAAGACCTTTTTCAGCTCTAGCAATCTGCAAACCTGAGAGGGGCTAAGTATTCCTTCCCCTTCTAGACCATGGTTATTTAATTCTCTTCGAGTTCTTTCCAAGCCCTTTGATTGAAGCGTGCTGCCTTGATCCTATCTGAAAGTCAGTAGCCAGCAAAGACGCTCTCCAGGCGCCCCCACCGTTGGCAAGTCCATATTTAAGAACAGCAGTGGTCATGGTGCCCAGGCTGAGATTTGATGTACACGTTTGGCAGTGTAGAATGCAATGTAACTACACATCACTGATCAAAACCCACCGCACTTATCAGTGGGCTCTGACAGGTACTTGCTGGCTGCCTTCCCAGGCTGGGAAGGTATCCCCGAGCCAGCCAATGGGACACTGTCCCTTCCCTTTTGATGTTTATGCTACCACCAAGGAGAGGAAGCGAGGGCCTGCTGGGGAGGCTGTCAGCGTGAGGCCCAGGTGGATGCCAGCCTGCGGGAAGCAGAAGCCCGGCGGTCTCGGGAAGGCAGCGGCTTCCTGGAATGCTGCCTCCACCTTCCCAATCAGCCACTGGGAGTTTCCCAGGCAACCTCTCACCTTTCCTGAAATGGCATCTCCATTTATAGAATGATTTGCCAACTGCACGCATGTGAAGGGCTTTACCTTTTCAAAGTGTTTTAAAATCTTTAATGAGCTAATCCTCTTCTCCCTGGGGTGGTTGGTGAGTTGGCTGATTTTGTTTGGGAAGAAACTGAAACCCAAGTGTCATGGAGTGACTTGCTCTAGGTCACCCCAGGTAAATACAGGATTGTGGGCTTACAACAAATTGTCCCGGCCCTGGCATTACTCTAATTATGGCCTTTGTTGTCGGGCTTCTGTCACTAATTGCGCATTGTGACACCATAAGCTCCTATAGGGCAAGGACTCTTGTGTTTCCTTTTTTCTCCAGAGAGACTTGGCCAGACCTGCCATACCCGTCTGCACAGCTTGTACATTGTCCAGGGACCACCATGTTCTTCACCCGAGCAGGACATGCCCTCGGTAGCTTTTAGCTTTCAGACCAGGAGGGGGCAAACCACAGACAGCAGGCCAGAGCCTGCTGCCACCTGTGTTTGGATGGCCTGCAGGCTAATGATGGTTTTACATTTTGGAACGGTTGAAAGAAATTTAAAAGAAGAATTTTTTTGACGTGTGAAAATTATATAAAATTCAAATTCCAGAGTCTTTAAATGAAGTTTTCTTGGAACACAGCCATGCTCATTCACGTACATATTGTCAATGGCTTCTTTTTACACTGCAAGGGCAAAGTTGAGTAGTTGCAACAGACTGTATGATCCACAAAGCCTAAAATATTTACTGTTATGGGTTGAGTTGTGTCCTTTCCTCCCACAAGATTTATATGCGGAAGTACTAACCTCTAGTACCTCAGAATGTGACTTTATGTGGAAATAAAGTCTTTGCACATGTGAACAGTTAGAATGAGGTCATACTAGAGTAGGGTGGACCTCTAATCCAATGTGACTGGTGTCCTTATAAAAAGGGAAAATTTGAACACGGACTCACACAGGGAGAACACTGTGTCGAGATGAAGGCAGAGATTAGGTCATGCATCTACAAGCCAGGGAACCCTAAAGATCGCTGCCATGCCACCAGAAGGTAGGAGAGAGGCAGGGAACAGATTTTCCCTCAGAGCTCTCAGAAGAAACCAACTCTGCCAACACCTTGACCTTGGACTTCTAGCCTCCAGAACTGGGAAACAGTAGATTTCTGTTGCTTAAGCCACCTAGTTTGTGGTACTTTGTTATGGCAGCCCTAGCACACTGGTATGTTTATCATCCAACCCGTTACAAAAAAAGTTTGCTGATTCCTGTTAAGCTAAGCAGAAATTTGGAAACAGGGTATCGCTGCTCTAGTCCTCACTCAGGACCTAAGCTAGATGTGCCAGGGCTCAGGTACTGGCTCCTGGCTCCTCAGTTCCTTGCTGGAGAGTTTGCTCATTTCTCCACCTGTCAGAACTCATCAGTCCTGCGTCCCATTCCCTCGGGTCTCTCAGATGACTGACTACCCCTAAAGGGATGTCAGCAAATGTGGGCTGCTAATGGCTGATGATAGCTTGGTAGGTTGGCCCAGAGGTAACATCTGATTTTCTTCCTATGTTAAATGTCTTATCCCAGAGGTAGGAATTTTGTGGGATGAGTGTTGTGGACCATGCTCTGCTCACGAATGGAAATTCTTATTCTGAGATGAAAGAACCAACAGCTCCTGAAGATCGTGAGTCCCGCAGCTGTGTGCGAAGCTTCCAGGGAACCAGGCTGGGACTGTCCTTTCCTTTGGAGGAGGACTTTGTGTAGAGCCACAGTAAATGTGCAATGCAGCAATAGGGAAGGAGGTGGAGACATGGAAAACAGTCACCGTGAAGCCCAAGACAAGCTCTATATGGGTCCGAGAACTCGGTGCATTAGTTTCCTAGGGCTGCCATAACGGAATACCACAAACTACGTGGCTTGAAACAACACAAAGTTCTTCTCTCACAGCTCTGGAGACTAGAGTGGAGTTAAGGAGTTGGCAGGACCATGCTGTCTCCCAAGGTGTTAGGGAAGAATCCTTCCATGCCTCTTCCAGCTTCTGGGGCCTCAGGTGTTCCTTGGCCTGTGGCAGCATCATTCCAGTCTCTGCCTCCATCCTCACCTGGCCTTCCTGCCTGTGTCTCTCTGTGTCCTCTCTTCTTATAAGAACACAAGTCATGGGACTTAGGGCCACCCTAAATCCAGGCTGATTTCAACTCCAGATCCTTAATGAATCACATCTGCAAAGACCCTATTTCCAAATAAGGTTACATCCTGAGGTTCCAGGTGGACATGACATTAGGGACACTCTTCAACCCAGTGCAATCAGTATGAGTGAACGTGAGAGAATTCCCAACCGAACTTGCTCACATCAAAAGGGAATTGTTCGGCCCCTATACCTGGGAAGTTTAAGTGTGACTCTTCAGAGGTTGCAGGCCCACAGCAGGCTCCAGGGGCTCAGATAATGTCTTCAGGAATACATCTCTTTTGCTTCACCTCTGGGCTCAATGCGCCTGTGTGTTGGCTTCCTTCAGTCAGGCTTCTGCATGGTGGTGAGAATGGCCCCCGGCAGGTCTACGCTTTCACTGTCCCTGCAGTCAATCCCAGTAAAAAGAGTACCTTTTTCTTGATTTCCCAGGAAGAATCCCCAAAGGACTCTATCTGGCTTGGGTGGCAGGCCAGTTACTGAGCAGATGATTATGCAAGAGATAACTGTATCCAACCAGGCCTTCCTGGATCATATGTCCACCCATAGAATTAGAGTCTGGTCAGCCCCCCTCAAATTCTCAGGATGGGACATCATTCTCCCACAGACATAGGACATGGAAGGTGCTGATCGTGCATTATTAGGTGGCATGAAAACCACACAACTCTAGCTCAGAGAAAGCCATGTACCCAGCTCTCACAATAATACTTCAAATTAGAGTTAGTATTTGAGGCTAATGACAATTAACTGTTTCCCCTACTCCTGTTTTCATTTCTTTCCAGAGAATACTAACGTCGAATTGGGGATAGAACTTGGAGAGCTTTCCCTTGACCTTTGTTTTGGGAAGCACCCAGAGAGAGGTGGGTATGGGCTCCTTTGCCCAGAGTTTACCCCGTGCTCTCACAGCTGCTAATTGTCACTGTTCTGTCAGACCCCAAAGGTGGGGCATCATTATTCAGGGCTGGTTGGCCAGGCAGGAAGGCAGGTACAGGACGTGGCTCTGAACCTCTAAAGTGTCATGCACTCTCGAGCTAATGAATGCAGGCTTGTCAAAGAGTTGAGACTCTGCTGGCATCCTTAATGGGCGGGTGGCTAATAGCTAAATCCTAAAGCTGTGCTTGTCTACAAGCAGCCTTGGAAACCAGGAGAGCACTCCCTCCGTGAACCTTCAGATGAGCACCTGCAGGCAGAGTGTCTCGTTTCTTCATTCAGCAAGCATTTTTTTTTTTTGAGAACATCTATGCCAAGCTCCATGTTAGACACTAGGTATACAAAAGACAGAGGAGACTGAGGCTGCAGAAGGTCCCTTTCTTACTGGGGAATACTGCACAGAAACCGAAAATCATAAAACCGTGTAGTAAGTGTAGTGGTGAGGGAGTATGGGAGTGAGAGAGGCGCATGGCAAGGAGATTTTTCTCAGAGGAGAAGGGAAAATATGCATAGGCTGTGGATCAAAAACTTTGTGTTGGAATCAGGGTGACTCAGCCTAAAAGTGCTTTTGGTCATAAGTAATAGAAGACCCAATTCAAACTGACTTGAAAAATAAAGTCAATGTAGTTTCTCATTTAAGTCAAAGTCCAAGGGAAGGGTGGCTTGATATAGAGGTTCATCATGCCTTCAGGACCGGGGTTCCATTGCTCTGCCCTCTGTAGCTCAGCTTCTTTCTTAGGCTGGCTTCCCTCGTGGAAACAAAAGGACTGCAGCAGGTCCAGTCTGACATCCGCACACCACACTCCAGGTGACCCAGCATTCCAAGCAAAGGTGCTGAGATCCATTCTGTTGGACTGGCTTAAGTCACCAGCCTACTCTTTGTCCAGTCACCATGGCCAGGGGCACGGAATGCGATGACTATATTAGCCTAGGTCACAGCTCTACCCCTGGAGTTAGGGGTAGTATCACACATTTGGAATGGAGAAATGAATGTAGCCCATGTATGTCTGCTATGCCCAGAAAGCAGAGTGCCTAGCTGGGCTTGGGGAAGCTACATGTGTGATATCATCACTCATCAATGCTCGGTAGCATTGGTTTTAGCTGGAAGACGTTCCTGATTCTTCAGTGAAAAATGTTATGACCTAGTGGACGGAAAAGGTTCCCAGCTTCTGCAAACAAAGAAGCAAAAACCTATTCTTCAAGGAAAAAAATCTCATCAGCCCTCATTATACCTTGGCTTCTGTAATATGTTAAACCAGAGCCTTACTTGGCTTGGCCAGACACCTCGCCTTGTCTGAAGAGGGGGCAGTGGCGTAGCACTCAGGATACATGTTATGGTGTGCTTCAGTAACAAACAGCCCCCACATCTCATTGGCTTAATACAAGTCCACTGTGAGTCCAGGTGAATCTCCAGGGCAGTGGTCTCCATGTGATGACTCAGGGATTCAGGCAGAAGGACTTTTGACCTTCCCGTAACATACAACCCCCTAAATCAGAACAGCCGAGAAAGTCATCTGGAGAGCCACGCACTGAGAGTTAGATGCTTCCGCCCAGACGTGACATCCGGCACTTTTGCTCACATTTCTTTAGCCACAGCAAGTCCCAGGGCCACACCTAACATCAAGGGACAGGTCAGAGCAGTCTGTGCCTAGAAGCAGAGAACTGGGTATTGGAGAACACTGGTAACGCCTGCTCCAGTGGAATTCAGGGCTCTTCAAGCAAGAGCAGAGAACTGTGCCAGGTGCTGCGCCTGCCTCCCTCACTGGAACCAGCCTTCTGTGATTCTGGCTGCCACACGCGGCAGAGGCGGGGAGGGGACCGGCAATGGAAAGATTAACCACTCCCTGGGTTCCACATGGGGATCAGTACTTTCAATAGTACTTTGTGAGTTCAGCCTCAAAGTAAATGGTTAATTCATCTTGTATCAACAGCACTGTGATTCATAATGTAAACTTGGAGAATCCTTGATGTCTCGGGCCCACATTCCTTTTATTTTGGCTCTGCATTCTTTTAAAGCCACAGTGTGCTCACTTAATAGAATGCAGCATGCAAATGCACAAGTTTTTGCCTGGAGGCAATTTAGCCTGGCTGTTTCAATGGATGTCTTCTTTCAAGTGTATATTCTTTCTTAAATTATTTACTGGGTAAACACACTTTGCATTTTCAAAAGGGAGATTAAGACTGCTTGCTGCAGACCTAGTTGAAGATAAAGCCCCCCTTGCCCAAAGTTAGCAGGAAGTTACTTTGGGTTTCCCCCAAAGTTCCTTCTCGGCTGGCTAGCTGGGAACCCCTCTCTGCCTGGCTTGTTTCTCTGATTCTCTCAGAACCCGCGTTCCTTTCTGCTTTGCCTACAGCAATGCGGGCGGCAGCCCCTGGCTGAGCCTCTGTCTTGGTTTCTTCACAGATGGGGCCCACCAGTGCCAGCCCACGTGTCCCCCTTCCAAGCTGGCTGAGTCCTAGCCACACAAACACCCTGATAGTGACTGTTCCAGTCCTGAGAGGGGCTACATTTGCACAGCTCCTCTGAGGTCTAAAGCTGGGTTGACGGCCTAGCCAGTCAAGCTCTGTCTGTTTCAGCTCTTTTTCTTTTTTCCGCTCTCTACTCTTCCTCCCAAATATGTGCCAGCCTTTGGGTTGAAAGCAAATGCCCTTTCCTGCTGGACTCTGCCAGCACACACCTCAGTTCCCCGAAGACAGGGCCTCCTCTTGGCTTTGGGGAGAAGACCCAGCCGTGCTCTGAGAAGGCAGGAGGATATGAAGTTCCATCTCTGGGGGAACGATTAGAGTTAGCGAGGGCTGTGTTCTTCCATCATCCTTCTCTGGACGGTTCTCTTTGAGAGCCTGTGTGCTGGCAGCTGCGCCATGTGCTGGGGTGAGTTCTGCGTGGCCCTGGTCCACACTGGTGGGTCCACTGAAGTGTCAGAAGGGGAGGACAGGAGGAAGCCACCAGGCCCTGAGAATGCACCAAGAAGGGGGCGAAGCCTGGTTAGGAAGGGCCAGAGAAGAGCTGAGGATTTAGGGATTCCTATGGATTCACTTTTCTAACCGTGCCTCAGATTGAACAAGTAACCCCCACAGTTTAATCCTTTATAAATTAGCATCATGGATGCCTTGGGGCCCTCAACCCACAAATAAAATGGTTGTCAACCAAGCTGTACAAGAGACACACTACCGTAGATTACTTAAGGCAGAATTTTAAAGAGTTTTCATGCTTTTAATCTGTTTCACTGCTGAGTTTCAATTTGCTGATTTCCTTTGCAAGTCAAATGCGGGTGACTGTGGTAAATAGAGATTTTGACAGTGACTTGGGCAAATAGGATGTGTAGGGACTGTTCTGAAGACTTCTGTCCCTTCCAGAGAAAAGGGGGGAAAATCAATTTGGGTTTTAAACGGAACCACTGAGTAGTACCAATCAGTGTTCATAATTAGCCTCACTTTAATAAGCTGTGAAGTCCTGTTTTTATTTATTTCTTCGGGGGACAGAGAATCTTCTGCCTCCTGAGTAAACATGGCCTGTTAAGTCTGAATTAGCTGTCATCACAGAAGAATTAATGTTGGGGCACAGACTTTCTAGTAGGGAAGGGAAGAAACAAACGAGACAGATCTTAGCTGAGCCTTGCGTGATAAATGAGGACAAAGCGGCCCATTCATCTCCTGCGACGAAAGTGGACACAGGCACTAAAGCAGCTTTGCGGAAGACGTGTCAGCAAATGTGATCATTTTGTAACCTGTCAGGAGGAAAGGGAGCTCGTCCTTTTAGGGGGCCACGAGGGAGGGGGTTGGTCTGATGTGACAGTTTCCATTCATCCGTTTAGGTTTGGAGAAGGAAGGGGATGGGTTAGGAGGAACCGGACTGAAACTACAACATGATGCTGTCCTCCTTCCAAGGAATGAGCTTTTCTAGAAGCTACAAAAGGCTGCAAATACCCTGCAAAGGTTTTTCAGTGACGATGCACAGTAGGAGGGCGGGGTCTCTATTAAATTGGGGGCCTGGCTAAATCCCACCTAGCTGCTCCCTGTGGAAGCCCCCTGTCCCGTGTTCAGTGTCTAGAATAAGGCAGCGGACCTTATTCTGCTTGATATTTGGAGCAGGGTCGGATGGGCTTTGCCTTGGGGTTTTAAGCTGGTTGGATATCCGGCTAGACTGCCAACCACCCTGTGTCTCTATTTCTGTGTGGCTCTTTGACAGCGAGCGTGGGCAAGGCTGTGTGACCTGGGTTCCCTTTGAAAGTCTCAACAAAGCATTCTGATGTTCGACCTCTTTTCTCTGAATGAGGTGACAAATTATGAAACAACCTCATCAGAAGCTCTCTGCAGGCATCTGGGAACATGTGTCTCCACTCTGCGTTCTCGGTTCACCATCAGCATTCAGCAGAGCCAGAACCCAGGGGGCCAGAGTCCCTGGAGGTGAGGGCCCACAGCAAACGCACAACAGGCAGGTCGAGTAGTACTTTGTGTTAGTCCTCATTTCCATCTTTTTCTGCTATGGAGCAAATGTAACATTTCCTCCTGGTGTAACGGAGCGTGAGCCCAGTGACAGATGATGGCTTCACAGCCTCAGCAGCACGTTTGACACTTGCTTCTTAATCCTGTCCTTTTCTTCCTAAGTCTCTCTTTTACTTTTCCCCGGGTATTTTTGTACAGGTAAGTACCTTCCTGACATATGTTTCCTTGGAGTCTTTTACTTTAACAGGAAACACTGCAAAAAAAAAAAAAGTCTCACCTTTTAAATTAAAAAGAGAAGCTCACAAGGGGCCCTTGATCACTTAAAGAGACTACATGGTACTCCGAGCCGGGAAAGCCATTTGATTCACCTTAGCTTTGCAGTGAGCGTTCTCGGTGTGCGGGCAGCGTGACAGTCACTGTAGACTCGTTCATCTCCTCGTGGATCGTTTGTAGAACCAAAAAGCTGCATGACCTCACACACACGCGTGCACACACACACACATGCACGAGCACGCACACACATACACACACATACACACGTACACACACACATGCACTCCCGGCTCCCCACCCCCACCTTCAAAGCTGCCGTTTGAGTAGCCACCTTGGTCTTGGATGACCTTCCTCCGGATGCCTCCGTTTACCTGTGTGGGTTTCTTCCCTTTGCTCTCTTCTAGAATCATCCAGAACCGCATCCTGCTTGTCATCCTCGGGATCATCGTGGTCATCACCATCCTGACAGCAATCACTTTCTCTGTCCGAAGACACTGATGTATCTGCTCTCCCCTGATAAACAGCAACGGCGGCTTGTTCGGAGTAATTAAGACAAAATGGTCACATGAATCATTCTTTTGCGCTGACAGGCCCCGGGTGACCCTGTCTCTCCCTCACCACTGTTCAGCTCAAGTGCAAAGAGTGTAAAAATATTTTCTATTTCTGTTTGCATGTGGGTTGGTTTCCTTTTCTAGGTTTGTCTTCAGCCAGATTTGTTTTTTTTTTTTTATAGGGGAAGGTGAATGTTTATTTGCCTTTGGTAATTTTCATCAATTGACCAAAATAGTGTTGGTGACATTCTTCCTTGCCCTGTGGACATGTCAGGGGCCATGGTTTGGGAGAGGGTGTGATGAGTCAGTCACAGGAGCATCTATTTGTCACATGCCACTTGTCACCGAAAAGCCCTCCTGTGATGTCTGAGGATAAAAATGCAGAGAAAAGCAGGGGCCAGAGCCAGTGACCTACCCCAGCAAAGCAGCCTTGCTCCTACCCAGGCATAAGGACTATAGTCAACCTGCCCGAGTACTTTCATTTTAAGGTGGGTATTTAATGTCAGCCGTGTGGGAAACTGACTTAGCACTTTCCCTGTGTTTCTATTGCATCATTTCTGTTTAACCTGAGACTATTTCTGCTAAGCCTGCCCAATATTCACTTTTCACAACTTTGATTACGGGCTACAAGAAATATTTCCTGGCCTTCCCCAAATCCCATACTCCCCAGAACTTCCTGGCAGAGGGAGCCCTGGCGCGGTATTTAATTGTGACCTCGTCTTCCCTGACCTGTGTAAGCATCTCTGTATCCTTTCGGTTTTAATATTTGCACTGCCAAAAGCAGCCCTCATACACGCAAAAGGTCTGACAAGGTTCTCTCCACATCCATTCCAGTATGTAAAGAGAACATGAATATTTCAGTAAGAGCAAGAACATGACTCCGTCAG
The DNA here is from genome assembly GCA_963574885.1 of Lepilemur ruficaudatus. Classification (NCBI taxonomy): domain Eukaryota; kingdom Metazoa; phylum Chordata; class Mammalia; order Primates; family Lepilemuridae; genus Lepilemur; species Lepilemur ruficaudatus. Next base: position 36,750 of record CAUYRT010092281.1, on the reverse strand, counting down.
TGTGAAATTTCAAATGTGATTATATAAATATGGGCGAGTCCTATAGGATGATCCACTAGAAATAAACTTTACGGAAAATGTTCGCTAACCTCCTTTAAAAGAATAAGAGATTGCAATTGCTACAAACGGAATGGCTTGGATTTTTTTTTACTAACAATCGTTAGCAATGCCTTCCTAAATTCGCTATGTATTCAAACCTCTAACATGCTTTGTGATTTTTTTTTTTTTTTTTTGCATTTCTTTCTGTGTGAGGTAACCAGGAATTGCATTCAAAATCAGTTCATTTGTGACCAGGCTTAAAAGTTGCCCAAGCTGAGGCCATTTTGCCCCTAGTCATAAAGCAAACTGTGTTTTTCTTAAGACCTCATAGGCATTTACTGGTCTGTACTAGCTTTGGAATATAATTAATAGCTTTGAATCCGTGAAAAGCAAACCTGTCCTCGTCATCAAAAATGCTAACCGCCTGTGCCCGTGGATCAAGATTACCTGGATACAGCACTTGATATTTTTTCCCAACTCAAAAGAAAACCATAGGGTTTCGAGAGGAAATGCAGAATGCAAAAAATCCACCGGAGAACTTGCACTTACCGAAGCAGGCGAGGGCCTGCATGTGCTCAGATAAATCATTTAGCATCGTGTACATAAAGCTGCAGTCTCGACTTGGGAAGGATGGTGTGGGGTTTTGGCCGAGCGAGGTAGGACAGTGGAGGAGCGCGAAGCTATGCTAATTTTCCTGTCAGCGCGAGGGATCCATCTCAGCGAGAATCTTGTATTCCGATAACGGAATTCCGTACGTGCTAAACACATCTAAGAAACCATTAGAAAGCAAGGAGACAAACAAACAACCCCCTTTTTATTCTGACACACTGATAGTCGTGAAGTATTACATCAACCCCTCTGGTGCCTTCCTTCGAAACTGTTGATCTTAGCTAGAGTGTGTGAGCAGCTACCGAGCTACACTTCCGCCCACTGCTCAGCACACCCTTCCCCAGGCCACCTAGCAAGCAAGCATCATCTAAACTCGCTGGCTCCTAAATATTTCACTAAAACCTTTCGTGCCTGTTGAAGGAGGTGAAATGAGGAAGGAGCCATGGCTCACCTCACCTCTCAATAGCTTTTGCTTCCAAGTTCTATGTCTTTATCAGCTCTGGCCTGTGATTTCACCCCAATTCAACCTTGGGAGCGGGAAGCATATGAACAGATAACCCTGGGCCTAACAACTCCATCAAACCACCTGCGAGCAACAGCCCAGACCAGGGGAGTGAGCACTTTTCGAGGAAGCTGGTCTGAGGGTCCCTGAACTCCTTCCTGGTCCTCCTGGCTGCTGCAGAAATGACTCAGAGGAGCCCCCCAGACAGACCAGGTGTTCTGTCTCCTTCCCTGCTGCACGGGGGAGGAAGGAAGGAAATCCACAGATCTGAAGGAGGTTGTGAAACAGATCTGGGAGAGGTTCTAGGTACTTAATATGTAGACTTCGACTGATGAACGTTTCTGAAGTTGGGAGCCCTTGTTAAAGATGATGTTTCTTGGGGGTGGGAGATGAAGACGTGGAGGAGGAAGAAGAGAAGGATGCCCTCGCCATATAAAATTCATGCAGACTAAACAGTTTTCCTGACAGAATAAATAAAGTGGCTGCCTACCCTGCTCCAGAATCAAAAGCAATTTAATTAAAGTCTCTTAAGTTGTAAAGAGTTTTAAATGTTCCATGTTGCAGGCGAATGCCTGCAAATGCAGCGGGCTTGACGTCAGCTGCCAGGCCTGGGCTGGGAGGCCATTTGCTATTCTGTTTAAGGCAGGCTGGATTGTCTTATTTTGGAACCAGCTTGGTGGGGGGTTTGCTTTGCTACTGCTTCTGAGCCCTGAGCTTCAAAGGCTGAAATTAATGGTGAACAAAATTGTGCGGCTCTGGCCATCCCATGCGGGGCAAGCCCATTGAGGGCTATCATTAAGTGAAGAAATAAAGGGGAAAAAAGCCTGCCTGTTCCAAAAACCTCATCAGATAATGACCTCAGTGATTGGGTTTTCATTACCAAACAGCATCCAGAGATTATCAACCCATGGAAGAAGGGAGGGGGAAAAAAAAAGAAAGAAAGAAAGGAAAATGCAACTGTCTTTCTCTCCCTCTCTTTCTCCCTTTTTTTTTTGCACATCTTTTCTTTAAAACTGTCAGATCATTTCAGTATTTCAAATCCGAGGAAAACAGCCTGCCTGCTGCTGTATTTGAAGTTGTAATGGTGTCAAAAAGTCACGACTGACTGACAGCCGTCAGTCCCAGAGGGGCTCATTAAATCATAAAAACTTGACAAGGAAATAATTGCGCATCGCCAGCAACTTGGCGCCTGTTTAGACGTTTTTATTTTCTTTCATTATTAGTCCCCACCATTACGTTCATTAACAAATTGCATTAAACAACTGTTAGGGGCTAATGATTTGTTTATCGCTTTTTTTTTATTATTATTATTTAAACATTAGCTGTGTCATGTGGTACCCTAGCAGCCTCTTGCCGTCATCTGACTGAATATTTTTCCACTCCGAGCTCTGGGTACTGTTGGAATATGAAATAGATTATTCATTACTCTCCTCTTTGCCACTGATTTGGTTTCATGTAGCGTCTTCCACAGAGAAAGATGAAAACTTGTCAAAAATAGGTTATATCTTATTCGAAGGGGCAACAATAGCAGCAGGTACAGGCACACTTTAATATTTAATTAAGGTTGATGTTAACCCCTTTAAATGACTTTAGCTGTAAGTTATATTCAAATGCAGAAGAGAAAAATAATTGTTCTTAATTTGCAACCTGTTCAGCAGGCATTCTTCATGAAGTTAGCTGGAAATTTAGAGCAGAATTTTTAAATAATGAAATTTCCCATCATAAATATTTATAGCAGTTTGTCTACGTAGTTGAGAATTAACTACAAGCAATGATTTCCTCATCTCTTTGGTTTGAACTGCTAGCCTAGCGGGGCACTCGGTGCTTGGGAGTGGTGGTGGCTTTCCTGGGAGAAATGCGCATTTGGAGGGAAGGTCCAGAGAGAGCCAAGTCCTGTTGGTTGGTTGTGGCCAGTGCTGGCTTCAAAGGAACCACTGTGTGTCCCCAGTCTCTGGTCCACTTGCCTTCCCCTTTAGCTGAGTGTGTGGTTGGAGAGCTGTGGTCTGGCGGGAGAGTAAGAGGGATGTCTTAAAGGAAGACGTGGTTCAGGGAGGGTGTGATGGGGGTGTCCTGGGCGTCTCTGTGCAGTTGACTGGAGCTCATTACAAACAGGGCTTCCCTAACAGACAACAGGAGCATCACTCTGCAAGGATGGACCTTCCGCCCCTTTTCCTTTCTGTGACTTGCCGTTGATGAATTGATCAGCTTTTTCATGGGCTATGAGCTTGAAGGGACAGAAAGGACCAAGCTCCATCATCGTCATCCTAAATCAGATGTCAGTGACACATTCTCTGTGCCATAACTGCTGTCTCTCTGTTCACCCTGTTTGTTAGATGAGTTTATAGAACCCTGGAAGCCACCTTCAGAGGCCTGGTTTGTGGACACTTCAGGGCTGGGGGGTCAGGTTGGTACTGGGGAACGGGGGTAACTCTCCTGCAGAGGGAGCAGACCCCTTAGGTAGCTCTGCCATGAGCGTGAGGGGAAGAGGTGGCGCGTGTTCCCTGCTCAGTGCAGCATCTCCCAGCATTACCCCCGGCCCGAGGTCCTGCGGGAGCTGTGGACAGGAGGGGCCAGGTGGGCAGGCAGGAACCTGGCGAGGCCTGGTCTTCAAGCCTCATTAATCACTCTAAGTGTGGAAACGGCAGACACACCCTTGGAAGTTCTCAGGCCTCCATTTCAATCCAGTCCAGATTAGCCACATGACAACCTGCCACCCCTGGAATGGCCTCCACACCTCAGCAGAAGATGTGCTCAGAGCCATTTTTCCAGAAGGAAGGAAGGCTCTGTAGTGAGCCAACCATCCCCAGTCTGACTCCCAGTGATTCTGGTTGAGGGTGCTGCCTGAGACTGGAAACCAGCCCTCAAACTTGACCTTACCCTGTGCTGTAACTCACCGACTTTAAACTAGACCCCCAGAAATATGCTTGTTTCTGTGGCTTTACTTTGCCTGCGACCCATCAGTCTCAGGCCAAGGGAATCTGCCAGAGATTGTCCACATGATGTGATCAGTCGAGTGGCCCTCAGACAAGATGCCAGCCTTTGTTAACTGGGGCAGGTGACTGGGTGGACAGCCCAGAGAAGTTCTTGAAGCCACGGGCACTGCACCCAAGAAGGGTGAGGTGAAAGGGCAACCAGGCATAGCCAGGCCGAGGCAGGAAGGGAGTGCATGGTTGGAGCCGAGGCATCCTGAGATGGGTGATGGAGCCAGGTGCTCCGTTGTGCAGGTGGGAAGACACAGGGTGCTAAGCGAGGTCCCCATCTCCATTGGGATTCCAGGTCAGTAGCAAGGAAAACATTCGAGAGCCAGCTTACCAGAGGCAAGTAGGGCAAACCAAGATGGCAGGACACGGGGTGGGGATGGGAGTGACTGGGGAGCTGGGGGACAGATGATACGTGGGGGAGGGACAGACCCCACCTTGTACCACCCTGTACCACAGCTCTTCTTCAGGAGGAGCCAAAGAAGGGGAAAGACAGGGGGCGTCTCTCCTGGGACCCCAGCCCAGGCCACAGCCCCCATGGCCACACCACACGGGCCCCCAGCTTGCTGTGGGGAAAGCACCTCCTCCCGCTCCTTGCTCATGCTGCATAAATAACGACGGTATCACAGAGAGGGGGAAATGCCAAGCCGCCCAGCTCCGGCCTGCGATTCCGTGAACCCGCACCCCCCCTTCCCTTCGTCCAAACAAGGCCCTTTGGCGTGAATAATAGCTCAGCGGCTCCGAAGCCCGATCGATCAGCTGCACACGCAGCTCCGACGGGAGCCGCCTGGGCTTTTCCTGGGGGCAAGACCAGCACACGCGGTGCAGCCGCCTCCTGCCCCCTCCCGGGGCCTCCCCCAGGTGTGTTCAGGAGGGGACAATACCACGGGGAGCCCAGGCGCTTGCCCGGCTCCATACTGCTTTGTTGCTGCAGCTTTTCTGTTTTTAACTTATTTTGCTGGGAAAAGTACCCAAGTTAGAAGGAAATGTTTTTCATGGTGAGGCCCCACGGAGTTGAGAATGAACACATCCTCTGGCTCCAGCTTCTCTCCAGAAGGTTCTTTCAAGGACCCAGGCCATAGAGGCACCCTCAGCTGATACTTAGGGGGCCCTACTGTCCACCTCCATGGGACTGAGCACTTGGCAGGCTGTGCTGCATTTTCCTGTTTGTTTTCCCTGTCTTACGCCATCAGAAGGAAGAGGAATGGAGAATGTGGCCGCAGTGCATCACCTTGGGCCATGGGGGGCTGTTGCCAAGTTCAGTGGAGAAGTGGCAGCGCCAGGCTTGTCAGCCTGCAGAGACCAAAGCCCACGTGGCCCCACTCTCTGAGACTCCACCACTGTCCCCATCCCTTGTCTGCATCTCTTCTTGGACACAGGAAGTGGCCAAGGCCTTGACCTTGAGGGATGTACAGCTGTAAGGTCAGGTCGGCCCCTGTGCAGTGACACCCTAGGGGCTGGTAGATGCCTGAAATCCCACCCAAAAGAGTCACTCCTTTGGTTTCTGACCTTGAATGCTGGTGACAGCTTCAGTGTGAATTGTCTGACCCTTTCCTCGGGGCAGATTTTGGGTTTGGTAGGAGGAGACCCACCACCATGCAACGGGGCATTTACTGGTCTTTGGGAGAAGCATTGTCAAGAAGGGAGCCTTGGGTCCCTGGGACCAGTTCCCTGGAGATTCCTCTGTACCAGCTGCCCTGATGGTAAGGGAGGGTTACCGGGACACAGCCTTATCATAGAAGCCCACACGCCTGGCCAGGCCCCCAATCTTCTAAGGACTGTGCTCTGGGCAGGGCCATACTCAGGTACACACAGGGTCTGAGAATGGGCTCTGCCAGGGAGCAGTAACCAGTTGAGGATGTCCTGGCAGGTCTTCCTCTTTCCTGGAGAAAAAGCAGGAAAGCAGGGATGGAGTTAGGACAGTTAACCCTGGGCTCTGGCAAATTGTTTCCCTCGTCTGGCCCTGCTGAGGCTGAGAGCAGCCCAAGGCCGCCATAGTGCACAATTTGGCCTTTGGGGAAAGACCCCAGATGGACTCTGCATGCCCTGAGCAGACTTCCCCACGCTGCCCCATGCAGGGGTCTTGGCACAGGGGGACACTGTGACCATCAGACACTGTCCGCTCAATTTCCATCACCTTTTATTCATCCAAACCCACCCCACTCCCAAGAGTACCAGACGGCATTTCTAAAGAAAGGGGGAAATTCAAGTGAGAAGAACTAGATGGCTTCAATGAGCTCATCATTATTGTCCCTGACAAGACTTCTAAATAATCAGACCTTTCCCTGTTTGAAGCATGGCAGGTGTGATCAGACTTATTCATCCACTCAATGAATATTTATTGAGCATCTACTATGTTCCAGGCCCGGAAGACACATGGTGAAGGAGATAGATAAGAGAAGGAAGGTCATCTCACAGCTCTGGATCTGGAGGTCAGAAAGCTGTTTCCATCCCCTGTATCCTGACTGGCTTTCTGATCATGGGCAGGTCACTCTCAGGGTCTTGAAACCCCACTGAGATGTCCCTACCTCTGCTGCCTTCCACTGTCACCCCCTGAGGTTAATGCCATCGCCATGAATTACTTGGCAAAGTCCTCTCCAGTGGGCAGTGCTGTGTGTTCATTCCTCGTTGCAGTTTCCATGACTACATTTGCAAGAGAGCCCTGATGGAGCCTGAGGAGGGTCGACAGGTGCCTGCAAGTGGGTAGGTCCCCATCAGCCCTGGTCCCACATCCAGGACCAACCTAGGAGAGGCAGGGGGTAGGAATGGGGCCCGTTTAGATCTGGGCTGACTTGGAGGATTTTTTTTCCTGCTTATTAAATGATAAAGGTTTGACTTGGCAGGCAATCAGAAGCCCAAAATATCATAAAAGGGAAAAAAGTTGCCGAGTGGCTGAGAGGTGCACCACGGGAGTGTCGCTGGGCTCGCCGGTGAGGTGAATTGCTAAGCAAAGAGCAGCGAGCAGGGAGGAAATGGAGCAGGAGACGTTTTCAAAGGCTTCTCTCCCCTTCTTCTCTCTCTGTCCCCCATGCGGAAAGGGGAAAATAGCAGTAGAATCCAGATATGGGCGCGTGGCTGATTTGGTCCCCTCCCGCACGCGCTCCCCCCAGACAGGGAGAAACTTTGATGTCTGGCCGCGTGGCATCGGAGGAGCCTGGGCATCCCAGCAAATGCAGCCGCACGTTCCGGCCTCCGGACGGCCTCTCTGAACTCCTTTGTGAGGGGAGATGAAACCCACGGAGCCCGGGAGAGCAGGGTTTTGAAACGAGGAAACGTGGACTCCGCATCCCTCCAGCCTGGCGGGGGCTGCGTTGGCGATGGCGTGGGCGGCAAAAGCCAAGCGGGCCGAGGAGCTCGGATTCACGGAACCTTTGAGCTGTGCGGGCTTTAGGGGCCATTTTGACCACCTGCTCGTTTTCAGGTGGGGAAACGGGGCTCAGAGAGGAGATGAGACTTGTAGAAAGACACTCTGGGCCTTCAACCTCCAGGGAGGCCTCTGCACCGGGAGGTCTTCAGACAGCACAAGGGGCTAGAACTTTTGTCGCTCATCCTCCCTGCCTGGTGCCCTCAGGCCAGCAACTGCAGGCTGAGTCCTGCCCACCCGGTCAGGCTTAGGGGGGCTGTGGCCCAGTCACAGAGCCAGTGGCCTGCCGGGTGGTGCTGGCCTTCACACCGGTGGTGCTAAGTTCCCTGGTTATGTTTTTTAAAACCAACATGTACAGAAGAACTGGGTTCCGTCCCTGTTGGCTATGACTATCTTTTTCCCTGGATGTCAGATCTCTGCTCTTGAGGAATTGTCAGGAAACGCCCTGGGTACCTCCTTAGCTGAGCTCCTGGTGTCACTGGAGAGAAGCATTTCTGTCCTCAATTCCTTGCAGGGTCTTCTCACCTACCGCTGTCACCAGCACCCCCTCCACCAAGAGAAACTTGTGGAAAAAACAAGAATTGGAGGCTTCACTGTGACGCTGAGCCCATGGGCGACTCCCAGAAACCCCTGCGCCGCCGTCGCTAAGGGGATGCTGCTGGAACTGGGAGGAGACTCTGACGACACTCGGGTCTGGGTGCTGGCAGCTGCAGGCACAGCCTGGCAGGGAGGCCTGGTGAGGCTTCCGTCTTTTCCCAGAGTCTGGACTCTTTCGTGCCGAGTTGGGCGTCAGGTCCCGGGGCCCTGGGCCCTGCTGTGTGGCCTTACACAAGTCGTACCCTGCCCCACGCTTCAGTTTCCGCATCCAGCAAGTGGGAAAGTAGGGCTAGAAGGTCTCTTCAAAGTGGTTCTCTGCCAGCTCCCGGCCTTCCACAGCAGCACAGAGGAAACGTAGCTGACAAAGCAAGGGCCAAGGGCCTTGGGGTAAGATGGCAGTCTCTGCTGTGTAGAACCTTCTAGAAGACCAGGAGACTTGGCAAGCTGAGCTTCTGAGTGGTCTTGAATGCAGGGCTGGTGTCATGGGCATGTGACCAGGACATCACATAGGGGCATCACACTTGGGGATTAATGCTTTGCAGTCACTGTCTTCAAATTCCTAATGATGTTATCTTTGTAAGTGTGTTTTGTGGGAGAAGTTCAATGGGACAGTGGACATGAGCTGAGGACGTGGAGGCCTGGTTCTCAGCTGCTCGCTCCTCCACCCCGTTGAGCCCCAGTTCCACTCGGCCTCTGCCTTCCGCTGCCACCCAGCAACCACTGCCAGCCTGCCCCCAGCCTGGGCACAAGCATGGGAGGGTACAGGTAGGCATGCACAACCCACAGCATCTGGGGGTAGGGTATGATGACAGCAGCCCCCACCCTGGGGTGGAAGCAGCATGGCACATTCAGTGGGGGGACTCCACAAGGATAAGCCTCTAGCCCCCCTTGATCCAATAAGTAGTGTGTCCTGGCACGAAGGCTGCAGTGCCCCTAGGGGGTGCCCGTCGGCTGTGGGTTGGGACAGGGGCCTGTGAGGGGGAGATGCTGGCTCCACCTCTGGCCCTAGGCCTGGGGCACAACTTGTTGGTCCAGAGGTTGGCAGGAAAGGGAACCCGGCAGTTGGACTCAGCGTTTGTGCGTGCCCCAAGTTATCCAGGGGCCTGTGAGGGTCTGCACTCCCCTGGGAGAATCCTCAGGTCTGAGGGAGCACCCCATGACTGGGGAGACAGACCCTCCCTTCCTGCTTTCAACCTTCCCACGTCTGGCTTGTTTCTTCTGGCCGGCTCAAGGCACCCTCTGGAGAGAGCCACAGAATACGGTGTGCAACGTCGGTCATTCCCCGTGCACACTAAATATTCCGATATTTGCATTTAAAACTGGCATTGTTCAGTATGATGATAAACAACAAAAGTCATGCTAATAATCTAAAATTTTGACTTGACTTAGAGCAGTATTAACTGGCAAGTTAAAAACACCATGACAAGTTGAAGAAGAGACTAGGGAAGAAAGCAAAAGTCATGCTCTCTTGGTTTTTGAACAAGGGGTCCCACATGTTCATGTTGCGGTGGGTCCTGCCAATTGTGAAGCCAGTCCTGCCTGGGTGAGTCACTCACTCTCTTTTCCTATCAGTAAACCAGACTGTTGACATTGTGCCTGCCCCTCCCTTGCTCACGGGCACGTTATGAACATGCACTTGGATAACATCCGTGAAAGAGATTTAGAAACCAGTGTGTGGTGCCAGTCCCCGGCCTTGGAGCCACAGCCCATTTTTCTGGACTGGCATCCAAAGACAGTTCAGCCCCCTCGTCTAGGTATAACCACCACATTCAAGGCACTGTTTCCCCCCGGTACTCTCCCTGGGTGTTATGTCCTGGAACTGAAGCCCCAGTCTACAAGCCCTCCATAGACACAGGCTAGAGGCATAAGCACCCAGGGGGGATATTTAATTCAGAATCCAGGCAAGTTGTCAAGTGGAAAGACATTAGCCAGCCCAAGAGCTGAGGCCTTGTAGTGTGCAAAGACCAATCTTTGATTTCTGTGCCCATCCATTGGATTTTCAGGTGGGGCCCAGCATTTGGGAGCTCAACACAAAGTACCAGCACCAAGGAGGGTGGGTGCCCAGCAGGTTTGGGTTGAGAGACGTCGTCCTCTTGGGAATGGTAAGAATCCCAGTTCCACCTACACTCTCAGGGGGACGGTATCCCCATTCCAGAATGATTTTCTAAGCTACCATCATGGAGGTTGCAAGTGCAGCCTTCAGTCTGCTGTGTCTGATGTTTGAGGATGCAACTGCCCAAGGGTTAAATGGGTCCAAAGTAGTATCGTGTCATATTCTGTAAAAAGTGGTACCATTTGTAGAATGAATGGATGAATGAATAAGTCAGTTCAGATCAAGTTGCCTGAAATAGAGTCCGAATATGAAATTTCATACTCAACAATGTCATTTCAGGGTCAGGAAAAATTAGATGACTCTCATTTTGGTTTCTACAGCTTTTCCCCAACAGTGGATGGTCTCTCTATCATATTAACATTTTGGTTTTTTAGTTTATTTCATCTAGTCGTTTTGAATGATGTCTTCTGGCTCCAGCTCAGCTTCCTAGAGATAATTCATTAGGCCTGAGAGCTGCTCCAGAGTGGGATTAGAACCCGTGTAAGTACATAGTCACGTTAAACTGAGATCTGCTAATTAATCGCTTTTCTCTGTGTAACTGAGCGATAGCGCTCCTTCCCCGAGGAATTGCAATTTCATGGTTCCTAATGATGGTGCGATTACATTATCTGGATCGCTTAGGCTGTGGGAGTCAGCAGCGGTGCTCGCAGCCTGTCTCGGGGGTGGGGAGAAGTCACTCCTAAAACCAAGGGGGTGGAGGAAAGGAGTTAGAATGTCTGTTACTAATTTTCATTAACGTGCTGCTGTTTCTGACGTCTCATTCAGGCATTAGCTTCGAGTTCCGTTTTCCCCCAGTTCCGCGATGCCTCCTTCCCCAGAACCCTCACATTTCTTTTCTAATATTCACAGGGTTATTGTTTGTAAAAATCTATTTATTTGCTGTATTCCACAAAGTTATTTATTTCCAGCATTTATTTTCATTAGATTTCTTGGAAATGTGGTTCTACATATCGTTAGTACAAGTAATACATTTTGATTGTTGTTTCCTGAACTCACTTGTATTATCTGATGAGTTAAATAAAATGCCTAATTCCAAAGTCTGCTGTTCCCATCTTTTGCATTTAAATTATTTCTCTTACTTCCATTCCCTTTCTAATTGAAGGGTAGTTATAAATCTTGAGTTCATTGTTCTGCTACAGTTTTTGTACTGTGACTATAGACACTGTCTTTTTTTTTTAAACGATGAAACTTGGAAGGGTAATATTCAAGGTTGTTTTTGAATACAGGGGGTTTTTTTTTTCTCTTTATTTGCCCAGAGAGATGGCATTGCAGAGTGGTCGCGGACCTAGATTCGAGCTCTGGTTCTCTCACTGGTGAGCTTGGATGATCTACTAATCTCCTCACTGAGCCTCAGTTTCCTCCACTGTAAAGTAGAGAAAATGTCACTCAACCCAGGGACTGATATGAAGATTCAATTACGTAGCCTGTGGGAATCACCACCAGGCCTGCAACAAACCATAACCATCACACTTGTCATGATTAACTACGCTGCTCAGAAACATGGTGGACAAATACTGCTTGGGGCAATATTTGTTGGTGTTTTGTTTAGTTTTTGTCCTATACAGATTTCTCATAATTATGGGCTTAAAATACCTCAAGAATGCCTTAATTTCATAGCTCTAATGGCACAATCAGTTACTTGGCACAATCAGTTACTTATAAGAATACCTGAATAGAAGAAAGATATTTATTCTCTAAAACAATTCATTCTAAAAGTTTTAAAATTATTTTTTAACACTAAATGTCAGACGTGGCAAAAACACTGAGCCACAAAACAGCATCTCTGCCTTTCCCAGAGCTCAAGGCCACTGAGGGAGACCCAGCAGGTGGCTGGCAACTGACTGCCCTGGGATCAGTCACAGAGACCTGGAAAGGCCAGGCGGGTGGTCTGGGTTGGTTGGTCTGGTTTGAGCCTTCTCAACGTCAAGCCTACGGCATCCTAAAGGAAACGTGAAGATGCATTTGAAACATTAGAAAAAAAAGATTGAGAAAATGGAGACTATGAAAAATGACAAATGCTGTGATATTAAATAAAATGCTTTTACAATTCGTAACAATAACGTCCAGGAAAATTCGAATACTGAGACATGCAAGATACATTATTTATTCTGCACCCGGTGCTTGACTCCATTTGGAATCTTGGACCCCTGGAGAACTGAGAGGTCCCTGAATAATCCACTGCCCGGGGGTGGGGGGGGAGGGGCAGGTGGCAACAGAGTCAGTAGAATAGAGATTCAAATTAGGTCTTAAAATGGTGCCTGGTGTCCTCAATTTATGCCAACTAAAAGGGAAGTGCAGAAGAAGTAATAGCTTACCCGTGTGCTCCCGGGAGCGCTGTGGAGTCCTGCTCCATTCTCCACACTAGAGACCCTGCCGTCTCTCCCCTGGGCCACTGCTGCTCTCCCCACCGCTACCAGGTAGGTCGTCCAAGCTCACAATAGCCACGGTGAGGACTGGAAAATCAAAATCCGATCACAGATCCTTCTAGCTCAAAATCCTTCCACTTGGCTTTAACACTTTGAATCAGAATCCCTTCCCGTGGCCGCCTGAGCCCTGCGTGACCTGACACCCGCCCCCGGCCAACTCCACCCCTGCGCCGCTCCTGCCTCGGCTGCAGCTCCCTGACCTCCTTTCTTCCCCGACACCCCAAACTCCTTCCCACCTCAGAGCCTCTGCCTGGAATCTTCCCGCCCTTTCTCTCCCCTACCTGGCCAACCCTCGCCTGTCCTCCCTGTTAAATGCACCATCACAGAAGCCTTCCCAAGCCCTTCCCCCGGTCTCAAGGAGACCCACCTGGTTCTTTCTCGACCTACCTTTCTCCTTATCACAACGTATACTCGAGTATTTATTTCTGTTTATTTTTTAACGCCCACCTCCCCCACGCGTCTGCACATCTGGGAGGGCCAGCGCACCACCTGTTTTTCCCTCCACTTTTTGTGCCAGAACTGAGCATGGCACATAGTGTGTCCTCAGTCGATTATTGTTGAGTGGTTGGATGGATGAATGAATGAATGAATGGGAAACAACTTCTTTCATTCCAGCGACCTGCTCAGCCAAAATTTCACCACCAGGAGGTTCCCTGTAAAATCATCACTTGCTGTCATCCAAAAGCCTGGGCAACGGACTGGGTGGGAGAGAGGACACGTGGGATCCACCTTCCTCCTGGACAAGGGGAGGGGCCCGGAAGAGGCGCTGAGCCGTGGGCCACGCCCGCACTAATGCTCCTGCCACACCGGCTGCTTCTCAAGTGACTGTGGCCTCAGATGAAATGGTTTTTCCAGGAGTCTCCTTTTGCCTGTCTAATTTGGTCACCAAGATGCTCCCCCGTCTTCAGAGGAAGCCAGGCGGCTTCGCGGGGCTCGCCTTGTTTGGATGCACAGCACAATGAATTTGCACCTGCCGCGACTCCAGCGCTGATATTTCAAAACCTACAGTACACTAAACGTAAAACTTTTGTTCAAATTTCAAGGATTTTGATAGCCCAAGTGAATAGACACTGCCTATTGATTTTTCCCTTACAATGACTCTTGGATAACCTATTTTCTCATTTATTTTTAAAGACAGCTCATGAGATTTCATAGCAATTCTGCCCAACCTCCTAATATCAAAATCCCTCCTTGACCCTGAAAATTGTAATTCTGCTATAGATCACAGCTGCTGAATATTACCTTTTACTAAGCTGGTTAAATAAAATATGTCCAAATCACTAGATCCCACAGCCGTGGGCTGCAAGTCTAATGATCCAAGGGCTGAGGTTTCCGCCACTGCTCGCTCGGCAGCCCTCGCCCTCGCTGGCTGACACCAAGTTGGGGGGATCGAGAATATCAGCTTCGGGTTGGAATTTAAGGAGGAGGAGAGAAAAAGGATAGCTCGGCTGGTCTTCAATGATTTTCTTGTAAAACTTTTACAAGGGAGACGTAGGCTGTTTGATGTGTTCTAGACAATCAAATGCCCGCCGAGTCTGCAGCGGAGAGTGGCTGGGGAGGAGGGGGTGTATTTGATGTAGGGCAAGTTCAAAACCCCCAAAGCCTTGCAACACTGCTAGGTCAGATTACGCTCACGAGGTGGGGGGAAATATAGTGCGTAAAATGTGAAAAAGACCTCTGACCCTGGAGGTCTCACTGCCACCGGCTGGCCGGGGTTCTTGGCGGGGCTCTTGGTTTGCCTGCCGGCTTGGCTGGAGAGGACCCAGGCATTATTTAGCCCAGGGAGGCATCTACCCTGCCTGAGCCCCGTCGGGTCTGTGCACTCCTGCCCTCACCCAAGCTTCATCCTTCAGCCAAAGGGCCCCACCAGCTCCCTGCCCACCAAGCTGCCTAGAGGCTCGTCCATGTCTGACTTACTTTTCCTCTTTGTCAGAAGAATGAAGGACGGCACTGACCCAAGCGGGTTCCAGGGGAGTTTTGAATATTTGAAAGCCAATGCTTAGATGGAAAGTCATAACCTCTGGCTTTTAGATTGTCCTCCTGCCTTACCTGGCTGGCCCCCACATCCAATGTGGTAATGTCTCCCAGAGAATCTCACTTACTACAGGTGAGCACAGGCTGAAATGGCTCTGACTCAGCAGAAATGTGGCATCCCCCGGCAGTGGCCACCGCAGTCCATTTGAAATGCAAGAGACCAGAGGCTTTTCCATGGGCCTGTGGGGCGCCACAACTCTGTGGCTCTCCTTGCCCTGGCCCTGCGGTGACTCTGCTGGACCCTTCTACCTTCCTTTCCCCTGCCCCCTGCAGGGCCGGCAGCAGGGCTTTGGCAGGTGATGGGTCCCATGGAACAGATGCAGAAGTCTGCGGACATCAGCACCAGGTGAGTCCGAGTGAGCAGGAAACTGTCTGTGAAAAACAATTAATGAAGAGCAGAGTCCTTTCCTAACCCCCCATCAGGAGGTCAGAAGAGTTAACATGGTACTGTCCTTTAGGCACACCTTATGCCAGGGGTGACAAGCTTGCAGCAGGAGGCCCCTCCTTCCCCTGTACTCCTGCCAGACGTTGCTCACTGATCCCGGCTCTCTTCTGTCCTCGGGGTCTTCCTCCTCACAGCCCTCCCTGCGGCTCTGCCCATCAGGAAGATTGAACTGGGGGTGCAGTCTACCTACTGCCCAGCCTCCGGTGTCATATCCCGCATCACCTGCATGCCACGTCCTCCACCTGGATGGTCCTCACACCCTCTCCTGGTGGCCTGCTTCTAGTCCTCCCAGGTCCCACCCAGTCCCTGTTTCCCTGAAGAGCTTTGCCGACCACCATTCTCCCCTACTCCATCTCACCAGCCACTGCAGAACCCAGAGAGGAGGGACAGGAGGCTAGGGGTCGGGAGACTTTGTCTCCATGCTAGCCGGGTGACCTTGGACAAATGGCTTTCCTTCTTTAGGTCCCTGTTTCCCCATCTGTAGATTAATGATAAAGACTGTGATCTCTAAGGTGAATCTCAACTCCACATTATGACGCAAATTCCTTTGCACCTATCCCAATCTGTGAGCCATTCAATATGGCTCTGAGTTGTTTCTTTTTCCAGGCACGTGAGCCTGGGGGGCAGAAAGCATGTGGGGCTTACCTGTCCCTCTCCTTGGGGCACCAAAGTGCATTGGAGCCCAGTACTCGGGACCCACTGGTGCCACGTCCACGCCCTGCAATGTTGATCACCTGCCAAGGAAGGAGCATCCTAAGGGAAATGCAGTGACTCCAGGTAAAGCATTGTTCAAAGGGACTGACTTCACCTCCTCCCCCTCCAAGGGGCATCTGAGCCACTTGGGAGCCCAGAGCTGTGAGCCAATGAGCGGGAAGAGAGACGGCCCAGCATGGTGGCCAAGGCTGCGGCACCCAAGCCAGACTGCTGCCCCGCTCGCTAGTGGTGTGAGCTTAAGCAAGTTAATCAACCCACTGGCACCCTGATTCCCCCCAGGTCAGTCATGGTAAGATTACTAAGGTAGGGTGGTGGCGTGAGGACTGAATGATCCAAGGTAGTAAGTGCGCAATGAATGGCATTGGGGCTGGCCATGCCCTCCCGGCCTCTGGTCTTTTCAGGAGGCCAGTACTCTCGGGCGCTTGTTCTCTCACATCAGGAGAGCTGATGCCTGCTCCGTGCCAGCCGCTGGGCTAGCAGTATGAAGGGCATTCTTGGCTTGAAGGAGGAGCTTAGAGCATCGAGAGCAGGAATTAGATGAGGCCAACTCTACAGTCGGGTGGGATACTTCCCCACACAGAGAGATACCATCCCCAACCACTGACCACTGGGTAATGGGTTCCACACAAGGAACCCTCCCTTGGGGCAAAGGCAGCACCAGTGGGGCAGACCCCTTGCCCAGTGGACAAGGCCACCTCTGCCTCTGGGGAGAGCGCAAGCCTCAGGGCAATAAATTTCAGCTCTTGTTACCCTTCCCCATGCTCTTCCATCGCCCTCTCTTGATCTTTCCCTCTCTGTTGACAACAAGATATGGCTGGCATTTAGTTGGGGATTTAAAACCAGGAGAACTTCTCCCTCCCTTCAGGCTGGAAGCTCACTCCCTGGCTCTCCGAGGCCTCTCAAAGCTGGGCATTCGCTGAGTGCCAGGAGACTGGCTCCTGAAACCGGAAGGGGCCTGCATTGTTGGACCAAAATAGCAAATGTGCAACATGAGTCTCTTCAGGGGCCCTCAGCAGGCTGGCAGCTTCCGGTGGGTGCTCAAGACCAGCCAGCCCATGGAAGCAAACTGGAGTGGCCCTCGCTGCCACTTGACGCAGCCTGTCTATGTACATATCTGTTCTGTCCCTTGGCTAGAATGGTTCATCCAGCTGAAAATGGGCGTTAGCTATCCCTGACAACAACAGCAGCATGTCCGGGTCAAATAAACCAAGCCATACACATGGCCTGTGTGCTTGCTGACAGACAGGAATCTCAGCTGGGGCTTGCAGCCCCTGGATCTCCCAGGACAAAAGAGACCTCCCAAACCCAAAAAGACCCCGTTAGCATGGATGGCAGCCACACTGCCCCCCGTGAGGCCAAATGCAGAGTTCCAGAATGTCGCTTCTCTTCTCGGGTGGCGCTCCATCGATTACTTGTCAGCTTCCAAAATGTTTTCATCTCTGGAAGAAACAATGCACGAAAAAGCAGTTCTGAAAATGGAATTAAGAGCTTGTTAGACACGGGTCTTGGGTCAGGGTAGGTGGCCTGTCTGGGGAGCCTTTGAGGAGGCATGCTGGGGTTTTTTTTTAAGCCAGCCTCTCCCCTGCAGTTCCCGCTTAATGAAGCCGTTGTACAAGCCGCTTGGAGGGCCCACATACTCCCAGAGTAGTACCAAGTGTCCCATTACTGTAAACGGCCTTTTATTTTTAAACTAATGCTATATTTGGAAAGCAGTAATCCTGGGAAAATGATACTGGGACTAATGGGGAACATATTACCTTTCATGTGTTTTTTTCATGTTTTAAGGTTTCTTTGTTATTATCTGAGTTGCAAGGCTCTGCACACACTCTTGGGCAAAAAATCAAAATAAGCCTTAAAGCAATAATATTTTAATAAGCATCAAATGTCTTCCATGAGATAAAAGTATTATATGGTGTTTTGATATTGGGCTTTAGTTAAAACCTCATTAAAAAAAAAAAAGAAAATTTCTCAGATGTATTGGGGTGCGGGGCAGTGATGTATTTTTAAATTCAGGTGGAGAAAAAGTTCCTGTTCAGGTCAATTATGCTAATTAAATGCCACAAACGACTGCAATTGCCAGCAAACGGACATTCGTATTTGTTGCTTTCACTGTTTCCCATTGATCAAAACCAGCAGCTAATGACATTTGAGCCCACGAAGGCCACAGCTCCAGTCTGAGTAAACATCGGATGCTTGGACACCAATCACAGCCCTTGGGTGGTGGAACTAAGCTCTCGTCCGGCCTGCGTCCGGCCCTGTCCTCTTCTTGGGTGAGGTTTCTGACAGGCCAGGCTGCTGGCCACCTCCCTGAAACTCAGATTAGTTTGGTCAATGAATGCCTGGTCCTGTTCCCAGCCCCAACTGGGAAGTGCCAAGGGGCCCAAGTTATGAAATGAAACTGTTTGATTTCTTCACCGATGGCCAGAGACCCAGCTAGAATCATGAGCTCTTTAGAGCTGAAAGGAAGAGCCTCGAAGATCCTCCATTTGGTTACATAAAATGAGGAAACTGAGGCTCCGGGAGGGAAGTGACCTGCCCAAGGGCACACAACAAGCTAATTGCAGAGCCAAGAATAGAACGGCAATTTCCTGACTTTCGATCTGCACCCCATGTGCTCTCCTTTCCAATATTATAGAAGAAAACTTCTGTGATCCCTCCTCCACCCTCATGGCGAGTTTGCTGCAGCTTCCTGTGGTAGCTGCACATCAAATCTTAGCTGGGTGGCATCTGCAGGAACTAACCAGACGCCGAGACTGGAATCAGGCCACGTGTAGTACGATTTGAATCCGTCTCCTCCTCTGGTTGACCTAAGCCTAATATCAGCTGCAGAATGAAATGCAGTTGACTTTGGGCAGAGGGCACGTCAAAGGGGTGGGGGAGACTTGTGGCTTCAGGCCCATCTGTGGATCCACCATCCTGACTGTATCTCCTGAGTTAAAGTCGAAACCACAGTCCAAGCTGCTGTCAGTCGTCGCTACCTCCAGGGGGGTAAATAGTCTCAGAGAAAGTTCGCTGTGGGAGAAGAAGTGGAAGGAGATCAAGAACCTGGGAGAGGGAGAGGTGGAAGGTAATGGCAAGGAGGTCAAGGATGTGACAAAGATCACCAACACAGGCCCCTTCATTTCTCCCTCGCTGAGGTGGGTCCTGAAGGCCAAGACCTCTGGTGCTCCTCAGCCTGCCTGGTTTCCAGGTGTCGTTGAGGGGACCCGTCCTCCACAGCTAAGTCAGAGCTGCAGCTGACATGAAGAGAGCCCCTCCCTGGGCCTCAGCAATCCTGGGTCCTGCCCCTGGCTCTATTCCAGCCCATGTGACCCTGTGCAAGTCGCTTTCTGCTCCGGGCCTCAGTTTGCAGATCTGCAAAGTAGGAAGGCTGGGCCTAGAGGGCTGCAGGTAGAATGGGTCCCCAGGAGCAATTCCTAGGTCTTGGGGACATAGGGCAGCATGTCCCTAGAGATATAATAATTCCCAGCCACAGGTAATCCTGAAGTCCTACTTGGGGGCTTTGTGGGGACCTGGAGAGTTTGGGTACGTCTTTGAAGCAGTGTTCTGGATTTGGTTTGTCTCAGGGTCATCATGAAATGAAACCACCCTCGAACAACAGCAGAAAAGGGAGAAAAGGAGCACTTGGGGTGGTTGGGGCTAGAGGGGGCCAGTCCAGTCCAGGCCTGGGCCAAGGGTTTGATCTGCATCATCCCATAAAACCTCAAAATGGCCCTCTTACAAGGCAGGAGCCTTGTTTGTCCCCATTTTCAGATGAGGAAACTAAGGCCAGGAGGCTGAAATCACATGGCCACTGCTGAGGCCTAGGCACACAGTTTCCATCCCAGCTACAGCTGTGCTTCCCCTCTGCCCAGTGCTCTTTGGCTGCAGGCTTGGAGACCAGACAGGCCATGGCAGGGGCAGACCCCAAGAGGGCTGGGACAAAGCCTACAAGGCCAGAACCCCTGCTTGCCCTGTGCACTCTGCTTCTAGGTCAGGACAGGGCTGGGGAGGGGGCCAGTCCCCAAAATGGCTGGAGCCCAGCCCAGGTGCCTGCCAGGGGGTCCCACTTCTCTGCCTGCCTTCAGTCTCTGCCAAAGTGCAGATGATGGTGGCTGAGTCCTTTGCTTTGGCTAAGCTCAGAACAAATAGCCTTTGCTTGTTTTCATTGGTGGGTCCCATTTATTTCCACAGTGCCAATGTATGAAAACCTCCTCGTGCCTCCCTAGCACTCAATAGGTACTTAGTGAGGTTCTGTCCCTACCCACAGAGAGACCCCTAGCCAGCTGCTCCACTGCCTGCTTACCCGAGAGTGCCCAAACCCTGAGCGGTCGGGCAGGCACAAGTGCCTAAGAATTAGCTGGTTCTCAGAACTTCTGGATCCCTGGGGAGAAAGTGAGCCTGAAATAATGTTATATTTTCTCGAGTATGGTACTGAGGAAGCAGGGAGGAGGCTATATTTTGGGGGAAGGACCCTAATAGTATAGTGGGAAGAGAATGGGTTTTGCTTGGGTTCAAATCCCACCCCCATGCTAGCTGCGTGGCCTTGGGCAACAGTTGTCTTAGTCGTTAAGTGGAGAAGATTAAATGAGCTAATTTGGGTTAGATACTTAGCAGGACGCTTGGCATCTAGGAAACGTGCCTTAAACAGAAACTGGAAGTCAGTAGTGGTGGTGACAACAAGAATGTGTGGCCACCTCAGCCAGCGCCAAACTGAGTTGCCAAAGGTTCGGAAAACGGTTCAGGAGGATGCATGTAGGCACGGCCCCTTGAACCAACCACTCTCTGCGGTTCCTCGGTGGGGCTGTCTTCACCTGGGGCTTTCCCAGGGGATAAGAAAGACAAACTGTGGGACTGCTGGAATCCACAGCTGTGACCCTCTCCCCTGCCAGGCCCCGCCCTCCCACTAGTGGAACAAGGGTCCCTTCCCCAAGGGCTGACAGGGTCAGCGGCGTTCTACCACAGGGTAGGACACAAATACGTTAGTGCATCATCCCATGCAAGAGGGCTAGACTGGGGGCTTCTGGAAAACGGTCGGATTGTTGTCCATTCATACTGAGGAGAAAGTGATGGAAAGGTCCAGTCTATATGTTAACAGGAGGCAAAGCCCTGAGTCCAGAGAAACTCCATTCATGGGGGCTTTTCAGGCATTGGGGCAAAAAGAAGTCATGCCTGACTGAGAGAAGAGGGGCCTCGGAAGCCACACTGCCAAGATGGTGCGATGGTGCCACTGGTCACGTGGCTGCCTAGCGTCAGAGCCCATCAGGGGACCCTCCGGCTGCCAGGGACCAGGGGCCGACGTGGATAAGGGATCTAGAGCTGGCATCTCAAAGCAGAAAGGGGGTGGCAGACTCATCCTGGCAATGCTATGGCGGCCGCAGAGGCACCGCAGAAGGGGTGCGGCGTCCCTGGTGGCGTTCACCATGTAGGGCGGGGTTTCCAAGTGTGGCTCTCCTGCCTTCCTGATAATTCTGTTGCTCCCCCACAGTCTTCCAATAAATTCCTTCTCTGCTAAGTCAGTGGCTTGCCACAAGGAGTCTGATCTGAAGCAGCCCACAACCCCAAGGCCAGCGGAGAAGAGAATGATTACAATGAGTAAGCGACACAGTTGATTTAATTTCATGACGTTTTCCAGCAATTAGATACAGAAACAAGGATTTCTTGAAGATGAGGAGCCTGTTACCAAATGGAAGACTGATAGGGTTTCCATAGTGGGGTTAGAATTAGGGCAATGGGGTTTCCATATTGCAGTGCTGTCATGAGACCTGCCCCTCCCCTTCCCCCAGCCTGAGCAGGCTGGAGAATTTACTCACCTGGGTCTGCCTTAGGCCAGGTGCTTACTTTACCACCTCACATCAAAGTAGTCCACCTGCCATGGGATTCATTTCAGCGGGGCTGGGCCTTCCTTACAAGTTCAGCTGAATCTCCTTATTGGAGACCCTGGGGTCCAAGAATGAGAGCTGCTCCAGGACAGTAGGGCTGGCTTCCAGCCCTGGTGCTGGGACTAACTAGCATAAGTCTCCTACTGGGCCTCAGTTTTTCCCATCAATAAAATGAAAAGAACCAACTTGCTTCTGTACAAAGGTCCTTCCGGTTCTAAAGTCTATGGTTCCATTATTCTGATTCTTTGGAAGTCTCCCTCCTGTTGCTTTCTTTTCTGCACTCTGGGTAGGTGGACCACGGAAGAAACACAGAAAACAGGAAGAGCAAAGGCAAGAATCTGCCTTGCATGTTGAGCAAGTTGGGGAATATCCATCTTGCACCCAAGTTCTGTTCTCTGCCCTCAAGGTGTTAATGTTACTGTAGCCGCCAGGGGGTGGGTCATGGAAACAGAAGCCACTCTAGGTATTCCAAGTAGGAAGGGCTCTAATACAGGGAATTGACGCTTGCACGATTGCTGGAAAGGCTGAAGAAACAAAGGTCAGAGGCTACCAGAGGCAGGTGATTTACGGGAGCTCACCGGGAAGCTGCAAAGGCCCCAGCAATCTCAGCAGCTGCTGCAGCCACCAACCTCAGCAGCCGGAAGCGCCAGAGCATGCAATTCTCAAGGCTTTGAGTTTTGCCTGTGAGTCAAGCTGCAGCTGCCGCCAGAGAATGGCAGTGGTTCTCCCCCACCTCCCAGTTCTCCCAGCAGTGCCTCCCACTGCGGGCTCCAACTTGGAGCTGTACAGGAAGGGGATTCTGGGAAATGCAGTTCCGGGTTTCTCCTTTGCAGTGCAGACTGTGGAAGTGTGCCGCCACGATGCCAAGGACAACAATCCACACACCACAAACCCGGAAGAGCAAAGAGACTTCATCTTAAGGGCCAGCTCTTGATTCAAAGGTAATGGCTGCCTGGAGCAGTATGTTGAAAATAATTTTGAGGGTGTATCTATGCTCAGCAGGAAAAGGTACTATGATTGATTAGCAATGTCTGTCATGGGCGTGGAATTAAAGCGGGGAATCGTATGCAACAAATTTGCACTCATGCTCTGAACTGATGATGGGAAGGCTTTCTAAAGTGACTGCTATTTGCATTTGTTCCCTTTGTTCCTGAGTCAAATGTGTAAGTTGTAACCATCCAAGTGTGGTTATGGGCTTATGCCCATAAGCCTGGAGCTCAAGAAGGACCCCAGAATTAGAGCAGCTGGTCCCATGGAGCAGGGCAGGGACGTCGGGAAGCTGTGGGGTCTCCTCACAATCCATGGTCACGTTCCTCAAGGTCATCTCTTTCAGAACCACCCCCTATCCCTGCCCCCACCTCACTTCACTTTTGAGTTTCCAGGCGTCTCTACCAGGCCATACCACATGGTCTCAGAAAAACCTTCCCCGCCCTTCTTTAGTGAATCGCTTCCCGTCTCTGTACGTCAGTTTCCTCATCGGCATATTTAGGAGTTGGGTTAGAGCTGCTGTTTGCAGACTGTGTGTCCGGGAGCCCTTGGGTGTTCAGGAGGAAGGTTAGAGGAATGCCAAGGTGTAGGGCTCTGGAAATACCACTTTTATCTGTTTTAGATACTGTACTTTTTGCTTAAGATGCCACTTGGAAAAGGTCTGCTGCTATAAATTAAAATTAATCAATTAAAGGCTTGAGGACCTCTGGATAAATAAAAGGTCCTCAGGGTCCCTTCTAGATGTAACATTCCCTGGTGCTGTTTGGTTTGTCCTCTGAAAACACCAGCCCTTCCTCCGCTTCCTTTTCTCGTGTCTTTTCCTGCCCCCGGTTTTCCAAAGAAATGAGTTGCAAAGTCTTCATCTGAACTTCCAAACCTGAGTTGAACTTGAGAACCACACTTGAAGCCTGGTTCATTGTGAGATGCTGTAAGGTCATGTAAAGGAGAACTGGGGCGGAGTCAATATGTAATTTTCCCAATTGTCCAAAAATCTTGTTATTCTTTTTATAATTGAAAAACACATTGAACCAAAGAAGATTTAGAACCCGACATCCTGGAGTCAGGAGGTATTCTCACTTTCCCTTCGCCCTACTGTGTAGCACAGAATTTTGAGAAGTGGGAACATACTGCTTTGAGTCGGTTGTTTTTAATGACGCTGCAATGCTGTATGGCTTTTATTGTTAAGTTTTTATTTTTTTAAAGACATGAGGAACCATTTAAACAGTGTTCTGTGTTCAGAATGTACTTTGGAGTTCCATCTTGGGGAATGGGAACCCTCCTGTTCCCCTTCCCGCGGCAGTTTCACTTAGTTCCCACTAATACTAGCTCTAGAAGATTCTGACTCAGCCGTAAAATATGTCCATTCAGGAAAATGACAAGCTCATTTTCATTACTCCCTGCCCGAGAGAAAGGGCAGATTCCATGGGAACCCTGGGCAGGTGTGTTTGAAGAATGGCGGGCAGAGTCAGCCATCCTGCCCCTGTTCTGCGGGGTCCTCCGCCCAGCTGTGGGGCCTGGCTGGAGCCCCATCCACCTCACCTTGGCCTGGGCCTGGGCCTAGTGGGAGTCCACAGGAGCCAGACTGAGAGAGCCAGGCTGGGACGCATCATGTGCAGACCCCACCTGCTGATTGGCTGAAGCCCGGGGTGGGGCAGCACCTTCTCCCACTGGCATCTGCAGCTGGAGCGGGCTGAGCTTGTGGCTGCAAATCCACCTGTCGCACCTGTTCTCTGGTTCCTGAATTCCCCTGCTAAGAAAGTGAACCTACCTGAATTTTGCCAATGCCTGAAAGCATTTCTATAATGCTTTCAGAATGAACATGGACTTCAGTGACCCTCTCCCCAGGAGGCACAGTGACCCACATACAGGAGGTGGGTGGCTTCGCCTTTCCTGAGAGCTCCCTGGAAACAAAGCTCTTGGTTCAGGACACGGAGGGCTGGGCTGGAGAAGGTTCCCCAGCAGCAGGAGGGGGAAAGGCAGGGCCATTTCCCTCAAGACCAGCCCCAGTTTCACCCAGGGTAGAGCTGCTCACCGGAGGACAGAGATGGGGATCCTCACGGCCTTTCTGGAGAAGAAAAGAGGGCTGGAGGCAGAGCCTGGGAACTTGCCTCAGGAGTTGACCCCCAAAATAAGCAAGTCATCTTCCATCCTGTTTGCCATTTCCTTTGGGGTCCTTTCCCCAGGCACTGAGGCCTGAATCCTATTATATTTTCAGAACTTTCACGTTCTATTGGATCTCCTCTTGAAAAGTGATTCCCCCAAAAGGGCCACAGTAAGTCACATCTTGCAGAAGGGATACCGCGTGGCCTGGGGCATAGGGAAGTGATTGCACAAGCTGGACAGCCAAGAGAGTGTCCCATAGAACATTCTGTGATGATGTCCAATAAAACTAACATGCACAATGTGATACTGTGTGGCAATTGGGCATTTAAATGTGACCAGTGCAAGTAAGGAACTGAATGTTTAATTTTAATTATAATAGCCACATTGGCTACAGGCTACCATATTGAACAGTGCAGTTCTAGAAAGTCTAATTTGGAAGAGACCCTAGATATCCTTTGGCTTAGATAGTCTCACCAGGTGGCATATCTCACTGGGCTCTCTGGGAAGTATAGTTTGCAAAAGACTATGCCTTATAACTTTAAATTTGAAAAACAAAAACAACCCCTGTTTTTGCATAAAATGAATGTTAAAGAGGGTTAGAGTTTTGTGTTTATCAAAAGTAGCAAAAACTTTTCAGCCAGGTGTAGTGGCTCACACCTGTAATTCTAGTACTCTGTGAGGCCAAAGTGGGAGGATTGCTTAAGACCAGGAGTTTAAGGCCAGCCTTCACAAGAGTGAGACCCTGTCTCTACAATTTAAAAAAAAAAAAAAAAAGGAAAAGAAAAATTAGCTGGGCATGATGTTTGTGGTCATCTGTTAGAGCTGCCATTCCAGGGTTGGCTCCTGCTGTTGCCAAGATCCACAGCATTAAGAGAACCTATTTTCTCCAGGTTATCTTCATTTCTTCTGTTTTACTGCATCTTCCAGCTGCTGGTCTCTCCTCCCTCAGTAGGTCTTTGTGGTGTGGAATTCCTCTTCAGGAGTTGGGGCAGCCTCTATCTTCCTTGGTGATCCAGAGAGCTATCACCCTGATTTCCCCAAGAGGCCGTAGGCCCTTCAAGCAGACCAGATTTCATAGGATTTGCCTTAATATTCCAGAGTTTCCCTTTAACATCAACTTCCCCATTCTCTTTGTGTTATCTCTTCCCTGTATCCCCTTGAAAGTCCAACAAGCAAAGCCAGAAATGCAGGCAGAAATGGGAATCATATTCTTGTTTTCCACCAGGAAGCAAGAGCTATAAGGGTCTCCCTCTGGTGCCTGGGATGACTAGAGCCACCAGATCACTTTACTTTTCCTGTTCCTACAGTCTGAGCAGACCCTAGAGGCTGCATTTCACAGGCAGCCCCTACTTGCTGCAAAGCAAGAAGACCAGAACCCAGACCTTATCTAGATGTTATCAGGGAACATTCTTTCCTAATTCTCCTGAGAATCTTTCTGACCATCACAACACTCTGCATTCACTATGCCAGGAGCCCACACCTTCAAATGGGTTAACTTAGCTCTTCTCTCTTACAAGTGTACACTCGTTTACTTTTATTTTTATTTTGCTTTCATTGTTGTTTTGTTTTGTTTTTTGAGATGAGGTCTTGCTCTATTGCCCAGGCCAAAGTGCAATGGTGTGATCATAGTTCACTGCAACCTCAAATTCCTGGGCTCAAGCAGTTCTCCTGCCTCAGCCTCTCAAGTAGCTAGGACTACAGGCACCCACCACCATGCCTGGCTGATTTCTTTATTTTTTGAAGAGATGGGCTCTCGCTGTGTTGCCCTGGCTGGTCTTAAACTCCTGGTTTCAAGCAATCCTTCCACCTTGGCCTCCTAAAATGCTGGAATTACAGGCATGGGCCACCATGCCCAAACTGCACACTCATTTATTTATTCTACCATTGAATATTTCCCCAGAGTCTCCTAGGTGCCAGACACTATGCCTAGTTACTGGAGAAACATCTCTCTCATCTGAGGAACCAGACATATGAGAAAAGAAGCCATCTTGGATGGTCCAGCAGATACCACATAAAGTAGAAGAACCACCCAGCTGAGCCCAGTCCACATTACCGAATCATGAGAAAAAATAAACTGTAGTTGTTTTAGACAACTAAGCTTTGGGGTTGTTTTTTACACAACAATAGATATAATAATTGAAACATTCCCAAACACAGCCGTGACATGAGAATGGAGGACTTGTCTTCTCTTTCAACAGACTCTTCCTGACTTCTTTTTTTTTTTCTTTTTTCTTCCTGACTTCTTGACCCAGCTCTCCCCATCCCTTCCCTGCCAGCTGTTTGTAGTTCTGTAACTGGCAGCAGCTCTGGGAGCACCTGCCCAACCAGTTCTTTGTGTGACCAGGTGTAATTAATTAATTAGCCATTTGTGAGCCCCAGACAAAGGGATGCTATTGATCTTCAGTCTCCTCCTTCCGTGAGGAGCCCTTGGAGCTGGAGCCATTAGGGGCTGGGCAAGGGTGACTGGAGCAATCCCAGACACAGAGTCCCAACCCTGCCGTCAGTTACAGGAGATGCCCTGATGACAGGGTTGCCATGATGACAAAGCTATGCACCTAAAAAATGTGGTGCCCAAATGATCTTTTCATACCCCTCATGCTACAAGGAGCAGAAGGCCTCAACAGTGCAGCATGGGTGAGGCAGGGAAAGCAGAAAGAAGGAGTCAATGTGGACGGAGAGGGCATTTGGGCAAATGCCCCTGGTCGGGCCCTGGAGAGTGGGGAGGCCTCCAGCATGCAGGGCATCTCATGAGAAATTATTGAGAAACAAGAGATGTGGCCACATTTAGTAACACAGGTAGAGAAATAGATCATGGCAGTTTCAGGAAATCATACATTTTCTGTAGATAATGTCACATGGGCTATTACCTTATTCAATAAGCAATTCAATTATTCAATTCAGTAAACATTTGTTAAGGCTCAGTGATCACAACCAGAAAGGGAAATCAAAGGAGCAAAAAAAAAGTGATTAGGATGCCATGGGATAAGTGCAGAAACAGAAGTATATATGGAGCCCAAGCACTGCCCTGGGGAGGAAGAGAATGATGTTTCTGAGGGTGTCCGGGAAGGCTTCCAGGAGGAGGTGACCAATGACATGGGTTTTGAAGGGTAAATGGGAGTTCACTAGCCACAGCAAAGGGTAGGAGTCATCTTTAATGGTTGGACGGCCATGGTCTGTAGGTGGGTCTACCCGGCTTAAAGATAGAGGAACAAAGCCAACTTTCCACATGCAATTCCCAACAGCAGACATGTTGATTTGATGGTGGGTAGAGGTGAGCTCCTGGACTCATAATCAACTTTAGAGAGATGATAACACCTACCGAGGTCCTGGCAGGAAGCAACCTTAGAAGTCACAAGTGCTGGTGGAATTGATCAGTCACAAAGGTTGTAGTTTTCTGTGAGTCTGTATCTGGGGTAGCAAGACAGAAGGAACCAGGGAAGAGCGAATAGAAAACAACACATCCTAAGCTGCTCAGCAGCAACTATTCAGGCTGCAGGTGGTGGCAGTGCTGGCTCAGGCCCTCCCACTGCTGAGAAGTTTCGACATTGTCTTTGCACTTGGGCTTTCATCCCTCAGGGTAGCTCTCTCTGCTGGAGCCCTGAGGCAGGGCTAGCAGTCGTGAGACCCCATTTGTGGGGATAGCCCCTCTAGAAAGCTAGAGCCCATGGCAGCCCCTTTCTCTCCTCAGCAATGAAATGGACTGAGTCCCCAGCACGTTGGCCAACATAGGTCTTGTACGGGGACTCCTGGTCTGGGGCTGGTCCCTTCTCGGAAAACCCGCGTCTTGACTGGAGGGCTCTGTCTGGGTACCCATTGGAGGGCGCAGCCCTGTGGTAGGAATTACCCCTTTGAAAAGAGCTAATGTCATTCTTGTCACTTTAAAAACTTTAGCCAAGAGGGACTGACAGAAACACGGATCCGGGTGAGCTATATTTGACTGATACTCTGTCAAATATCTCATGGGGTTGTGATCCACAACTCTTCCCATCTGCTGCTCCCGTCTGAGCCGCTGCATGCACAATGGCGTAATTACCATATTTCGTTCAGGTTTCCCTCCATCGGATCAGAGCCTGTGAATGTGAAATGTGCCCACAGAAAAAGGAAGCCCCGGCGAGGCGGGTGCGAGGGCGAAGGCGTCCCTTCGCCCTTCCCAAGGGGAGAGCAGGGAAGTCGGGGGGCTGCCCCAGAAGGCGTCCCGGTGCTGGCCCGGGAAGGTGCACATCCTGGAAACAAAGGAGGAAGGTGGCGGACCCGGAGTAAGGAGCGGGATTAAGATCACACAAACCTGTAGCCTTTAGAAACTGGCTTAATCCATTTTGTAAAGAGTTGGGAGGGTTTTTCTCTCCGTGAATATAATACCTTGCACATCTGATCAGCTTTTTTCCCAGAACATTTCAAAGCTCTCTGCAAATACAGCAGAGTCTCCTTAGATTAGAGTATGGCCTATTATTACCTGGCTTTGGAGACACCCCAGGTCAGCAGGTCACCGGGGACCTTCTGAAATAAGACAATTGCCTACAGCAAAAAGCCTGGTGTGATGTGGTTTGTCTAACTAGTGGTTTTCAAACTATGTGAGTCATGGGACCCTGAAAGAAAAAACAGCCTGAAACTCAATTGCTAATTCAGAACAAAGTGGAGCTATTCTGGTTAAAGCAAAGGTGGGGGGTGAGGGGGGCAGAGACAGGGCCGCTTGGTACCCCATCCAGTGAACCCCGAGGACTCTCCAGACCACAGTTCAAAGACTACTGTGGAGTCAGCCTGGCCCCCACCCCCCAACCTGAGGCAGATTTTCTGTGAAGTTAATCAAACAAATTTCTACAGGGCACCTTATTCTCCTAGGTACCTCTTCTAAGGCTTGGTCCATGATTTTATTTCTATATCGTTTTGTGTTGTTTTTGTAATGGGGAATTCTCAAATGATGTAAGTTTCACACAGGACCAGCTACGTAATTTGTACAGTCAAGTGCAAAATAAAAACTTGGGGCTCTTTGTTGAAAAACTATGAAGAATTTCAAGATGGTGACATTAAACCAAGCCCGGGCCCCTTCCCAGCACAGGGCCCTGTGCCGCTGCTCAGGTGGCACGGCCCGTGACTCTGACCCTAGTTTCATGTCCCCAGAAACCCTGGATCTGCCCTTGTACGCAGCTTTCCAAAGAAATGCCAATAGATTCAAATAAACCTCAACCTCTCCTGAGAATTTTCTTCTAGTGAGTCAGACTAATCAACCTTGCAGCCCTGAGTCTGAAGCTCCTCCCAGACATAGGGGCAGCTTCCTTTCCACCTCTGCTTTCATATAGAGGATTGGATTTAAGATGAATGAGCGCCTTTGCAAATAAAAACTACAGCAGACAAAAATCATCTGTTGTATATTCAGTGATTCAAATCGGAATGGCACTTAGGAGAGATTGTGGGTGGATCCTAAAAGCCCCAGAGTGTTTGACAGGATCATTTCAGGGTACTCCTTGCAGACCAGGGCCACACACACTCCTTTTCTGGGACCCCCGTGCTGCTAGCCCACAGTGATTACTGAAAACATGTCTATTGCGTAAGCACAGACTCTCTTCCAACTAGACAAGATCCTTGTGGTTCTCTGACTGTGCCATGCTCGTTACAAGTGACAACCCCTTGCATGTGTCTTCCCCTGCCCAGAAAGATCTTCCCAGTCCCTTCTTCAATTGAGGCACTACATACACACCAAACCCCGTCTGAAGCGTCCCCTTCCGGTAGTCCTGCCTTTGAGATAAAGTAGGCTGCTCTGAGTGCCACTGCCTGGGATGTTTGGGTTAAGGCCGGACGACCGGTCAGTGGGTGGTGGACCGGGCAGAGTGTACCCAGGAAACAGAAACCAGAAAGTATTGAAAACAGAGGGATGTGGCTGCAGAAATTGGTTTTGCAGAGATGGAGGATCTGAGAAGCCAAGCAGGGGACACTAAGTCAACCTAGTGATGAGTGAGCTAGGAAGTGGCCAGCGCCTTAGGGGACCCAGGGCAAAACTGGATCCACAGGGATCTGTCCAGAAGAACTGGAGCCAAGGAGGAAACAGGATGTAGCCAGAGCCACTGTCCAAGGCAGAATGGGATGAGGAGAAACACGCTGTGCCCCTTCTTCACGCTGTCCCTCTCCCACCGGCCCAACCCAGCTGGAAGCCAGTCAACAGAGGAGGCTGAGAGACCAGTGTTCCCCAACAACACAGAGCAGAGCAGAGGCAGGGCTCAGAGAGGCCTCAGAGCAAACAGGCCCCACACCACATAACAGGGTGCTGCGGAAGTAACGCACAGAGAGAAGCATTTGAACTTGATAAACCTTGGGAACCTTTCCAGCCCTGGGAAGGACACTTGATAGGAACTCTCTTCACTTTCCACTACAGTTCACAGAATAATGACCACAGAAATAATATTTCTCATGCTCAATAAAATTACAGTGGAGAATCTTTCCATTGGCTATTTAATGTCCTGCTAGATTAATTTTTCTTTATAACTGAGGATAAATGTGTTTTCTGACTTGCAGATTCACTTCCTTTTATGAGATAATGAAAATTATATAACCCATCATGTTTCCCTTTTTGCCTTAGCTGCCAGGAAGCTCTAAGCTAAATTTCAAACTTCCCAAATACAGATTTTTAATTATATACTATCAGCTTCTACATTTCTTTAAATTCACAATTTCTTGTTTAACCCTCTCATTGACTAAATGTTTTATAATATAAAACACCTCAAATACTTTTGAGAAATAGATAAAGTATACCTTGGCCTCGTTTTCATTTAAGTTGGTTCCAATGGTTCCTATATCGCTAATTCTTCCCCACGTTTGGTCCCTGTCTGTTCCCCTTCCCCCACAAAACTTCCTAGTGATTTGTCATTTTCCCACGTTGAGAAAGCCACAGGCCCTTCCCACTTCTCCATGGCACTCTCTTGCTCTTAAATTATCTCTATATCTCTTTCACTTCTCCTTTCTCTGCCCTCTTCAGAGATTTCCTCTCCAGCAGGGCATGAACCCTTCCTAAGCAGTGCCAGCATCACGGGGCCCACTAAAGAGGAAGCCACATGCCTGGACAGAGAAGTGAGGGCTCTTGGAGGCAGGGGGTCAGTGTGTGGGCATTATTGGCAGCCCTTGGGGGCTGATCTGGTCGGAATCTGGCTGTGCCACTCACCTCGACTGACGATCAGTGGACGTCGGCCGCACTTACCAGCTTACCAATGCAGAGCCCCCTTCCTGCTTTTGTTAACAGCGCCCCAATTTTTCTCTGGAGATTCCTCCTCTCCCATTGCGTTCAATATGGATAGGACTGTCTCTCAAAGTGCCATGTTGTCCTTGCCCAAAATAGGGCCAGGCCACCTGGCCACACTCACAAGACTCTTTCTTCCAAGAGAGTAAACTTTGAATGGGGTGACACGTTAAAGCTCATTCATTTTTGCCTCTAACCCCCAGTGGGCTTGTCTACAAGCTCCTACCACCTCCAACCCCAAAACTGACCCCATCCTTGTCCTTGAAAGACCTACTTGCTCAGATTTTTCTTGGGTCTTTAAGAATGAATTTCTGTTGTTTGCAACCATCAGGCTCCAAGTGATGCCGGGTCTGAGAGTGAGCAAAGTGTACAACCGCTTTGAGCCCCAGGTTCCACACCTGCATAATGAGGATACCAGGACATTCCTCATGAGATGAGGGGTAAGGTGCGTAGTCCGTCTTATGTGTTCCACAAATATCTCACCCTCCTTCCTTGCCCTACTGAACAAGCGACCTGCAAAAGGTGACGGAACGTGCCAACATTCCACAGGCGGCCAGAGCAAACATAGATGGTCAGGTCTCCTGAGAACTCACATTCTTCTTCCAGACCTCTCTGCTTTTCAAGGAATTCCTTGAGATCTCACAGATGGGTGAGCAGTGGTTTACCCATTTCAATGGGGGAGCAGCGGACTTTCTAAAACGCTTGCCAGAAACTCATCATAAGGAACAAAGGCTGCAGATTCTCCAGCCGTGGCCCTCTGCCAGAAGCCCTGGCCCAGGCTGTGGCACAGCAAAGCTACTATGCTCAGTGAATTCCTCTCTCCATAAAACTGTAACCAGTTTTGTTTTAGAAGGATATGCAGAGGTAGCCGTGGCATTGAGGGACCTCCTGTTTCCCCTGTGACTCTGTGTTGGTGAGCACAGAAGATCCTTAGATCCTCCAAGAAGGCTCAGCTCCAGGCCTCCCTTCTTCTCTGCCCTGGGCAACACGACCCTGGAGCTGACTGTGGCTGGCCATGCCTGGATGCCTCCCTGGGTCCTTGTATGATACCAAGCCAGGACTCCAGAGAGCACTGTCCTCCCCCAGCAAGTGGGAACTCAGTAGGATGCTCCTAAGCCCAGGGTGGACTCCATGGGAAACCCACTTGCCATTCCCAAGGTCTGGCTGGCCACAAAGTCTTCCAATATTAATGATAATAACTACTAGCAGTCTCACTGCTATTTATTGCTGTCAGGTAAGAACTAGGTTCATTAGCCCTATTTTACAGATGCAGAAACAGCTTTAGAACAATTAAGAAATTTGACCAAGATCGCACAACTAGTAAGGGATGAGGTCAACGTCTACCTGACTCTGAAGGGTGTGCTTTTGACCACTCCGCTGTAGGTGTCTCTAATGCTTCCCAGGGGAGGCCACGGCCACCTGGAGCTCATGGGGAGTGAAGAGAACTGATTCCTAGTCCTGCCAGTCAGAGGCTGGGTGACTTCGGAGAGTCACATTTCCTCTCTGTTTCTCAGTGCCCTCCTTTGCAGGGTGCTGCACCGCCGTCAAACAGGACAATCTACAGTGTTCTGCATGGAAGCATCTGGAGTGAGGAGACCCCAGCACACAGGAAGAGCAATGAGGAGGCGATGGGGCTGCTGGGATGCCCGATGCGGACAACGGCCCTGAGATCCTGGCCCCGCTCCCGCCGCCTGCTGCTCCAAGCTGGCCGCCCCAGTGGCAGTGCCCTGGGCTGCTGCCTCGGGCCTCTCGAGGAAGGGGCAGGAACAACAGGACTGTTTGAGTTCACAGGGACTCTTCCTACTGCAGCCTCCAAATAGTGCCACTGGCTCTTTTCTCCAAGTCTTCTTGGTCTTAAAGTCCTTCCTGTACCAACTGGGAAGGAGCCGGAGAAGCCCAACATGGCATGGGAAGCCCCGGCTCCCAGCCTCCCACTCTGTCACCCCCTGCAGCCCAGTGACCAGAGCATTGGCTCTGCCCTGTCTGGCAAGCTTAGTGGCTTCCCCCGCACCCACCCCGCCCCCACCTCCTCATTACAGAACAAAGGAACCTGGCTCCTTCCCGCCAGTCCAGAGAGGGTTCCTAATTGGCTTTCCATTAAAGAGAAAATAGACTACTGTTTCCACCTCATTATTTATGAGTCTTTCTGGAAGTGTATTTCCATGCACTCTGGGATTACTCATGCCCATTTTGCTTGGCCATATTTTATGATCTGTTTTATTTATTCAGGGCCTCTATTGGGTACTCACATCTGAAACCAATTAAAAACCAAGAAATAGGAAAAATCAAATAAACACCTGGAGATGTCCAAACCCAAATTCTTTCTGAAGCCTGCTATTGGCGGGACCGGAGTGCCCATGCCCACCGTCTCTGCCACTGGAAACAGACCGCTGTTCTACAGGCATCAGGTACAAGGCCACACAAAATGGTGGCCCACAGATTCACAGACCTCCTGTCCACAGAGCTGGGGCCGAGGCTGCCTGGCTCTTTGGTTTACCTGGGGTCTCCCTGTGCAGGGCAAGGGTATTGCTTGTTCATTGTTGCACCTTCCTGTCCGCCTGGCGCATAGTAGGAACTCAGTAATTCTTTGCCCGGCCTTATTGTCATCACCAGCACACTTTCTGTGGGTGCTCATGTGGACACACCGTCGCACAGAGGGCAGGGACAGCGTGGAGAGCCATGGCCATGAACTCAGGAACAGTTTGCCTTTTATAAGCGCTGATTCCAGCTCCCTCTGGAAGGGTTCCTGGGGCTAACACACTCCCTTTCAGTCTCAGAAAAGCAGCTGCAAGCTTAGTCTTTCAGAAACATACAGTCTCACCCTCTGGAGCCCAGTGCTCAGCAAGGCGTGGAAAGGGGTCCCAGGCAGAAGGAGGCAGGCCCTCCCATCCTTTCCAGGAAAGCTTGAAACCATTTCACACGTCTTCACGGGATTTGCTCTGGAGTCTGTGCGCACGGACAAGCCACCCTGCAACTTGATTTCCCAGTAAAATGCAGAGAAGCTTCCTTCTTCCCGCATGCTCTCCGCCTCCTGCAACTTCAACCCCTGCCCGCTCCCCACCTGCCCCGTGGAGAGTCAGTGCACTGGTTGGTGGTCTCTGTCCTGAAGGCAAGTGCCCCTCCACAGTGTGGAGAGGGACTGGAGCAAGCGGGCAGGCAAGTGGGGGCGGGAGAAGCCAGCTCATCTCAGAACTTGGTAGTGTCTCCGCTGGGGTTGGAGGAAATAGTGCACGTCACATCTACAACTTTTTTCCTCTCCAGGGTATTTGTGATGCTTGTTGGAATCTGATCTTATGCACACACACTCACACACGCTAGGGAATGGGACTGGGCCCCTGAATTCCTGGGAATAACACTGCTTACAGACTTCTCCCTCCCACCCTCTGCTTTCCTTCAGTAATTTATATTGATTCTTTCATGTTAGTCAGGGTTTGTCCAGGGAAACAGAGCCAATAGGATTGATGAATCTATCTATCTATCTATCTATCTATCTATGGAGAGAGAGAGAGGGGGAGAGTATGGGAATTGGCTCACACAATTATGGAGGCCACAATGTCCCATGATCGGCCACCTGTAAGCTGGAGAACCAGGAAAGCTGGTGGCGTAATTCATTTCACATCCAAAACCCACATCCAAAGGCCTGGGAAG
This sequence comes from Lepilemur ruficaudatus, assembly GCA_963574885.1. NCBI lineage: Eukaryota > Metazoa > Chordata > Mammalia > Primates > Lepilemuridae > Lepilemur > Lepilemur ruficaudatus. The sequence goes on along the minus strand of CAUYRT010092281.1, from coordinate 1,105 downwards.
CAGAGGAGGTGGGGGACCCAGCAAGTCCTGGCTGGGTCTGAAGGCCGGACAACCAGGAGTACCCAGGTCCAAGGACAGGAGGAGATGGACGTCCCAGATCAAACAGCGAGAGCGAATTCACCCTTCCTGCACCTTTTGTGCTCTCTGGGCTGTCGGTGGACGGGATGCCGCCCACCCATGCTGGCGAGGGCGGACCTCCTTTACTCAGTCTACCAATTCAAACACTGGTCTACTCCAGAAACTCCCGCACAGACACTCCCAGAAACAGCTTTACTAGCATCTCAGCATCCCTTATCCCAGGTAAGTTGATGTTGACACATAAAATTAATCATCCTATCCTTCCTTCATTCCCCCATTTGTTCATGAATTTACCGACAGTGTGGTGAGTCTCTCTCCTGGCCGCACATCTGACACAGCGCTGAAGCCTTCCAACCCCTTAGCGTTCAACCTGGGCCTCCTCTAGGATAATATATTTCAGAGGCTGAACGTAAGAACTATGAAAGTCATCAACTCTTGGGACAGGAAGGGAACTGGGAAACTGACACAATTCTACTTGTCCACAAACCACTGCTTCCAAATCTGAGGGCTGTTCTCCTCTCTCTTGGTCACATTCTGGCAAACGTGACCACTGCTTGCCGCTACAGATGACTGGCCTGATGCTTCTGAATATAAGGAACAAAGTTTCAGGATCCTCCTGTTCCCCGCTTTCTTCGCCAGCACGTAGGGCCCATGATGGGCAGGATTTGGGGGACAAACAGGCATGTGAGGCGTGCAGGTTGGGGGAGGAGGCTGGACCCTACTCAGAGAAAGGACTGAAGTTTGGCAATGTCAAAGCGAGCTTAGCGACACCGAATTGTTCTGTGTGACCATATCGGCCCCCTCTCAGATTAATATTTTTATTTTTATTTTTTTATTTTTTTATTTTTATTTTTTGAGACACAGTCTCACTCTGTTGCCCGGGCTGTAGAGTGCCGTGGCATCAGCCTAGCTCACAGCAACCTCAAACTCCTGGGCTCAAGCAATCCTTCTGCCTCAGCCTCCTGAGTAGCTGGGACTACAGGCATGTGTCACCATGCCCGGCTAATTTTTTACATATATTTTTCGT
>CAUYRT010092278.1:0-18925 GCA_963574885.1 Lepilemur ruficaudatus | reverse complement strand
AGTAGCTGGGACTACAGGCATGTGCCACCATGCCCGGCTAATTTTTTTTTCTATATATATTTAGTTGGCCAATTAATTTCTTTCTATTATTAGTAGAGACAGGGTCTCACTCTTGCTCAGGCTGGTTTCAAACTCCTGACCTTGAGCGATCTACCCGCCTCGGCCTCCCAGAGTGCTAGGATTATAGGTGTGAGCCACCGCGCCTGGCCACAAAGATAAGTCTTAATCAAGTCTCAATTATGGAATGCCTATTTTACTGTCTCTGATTTTATTCTAATCATAGGCAATTTTTTTCTCCTGTCTCGGTTACATATTTATATATATTATGCTAGTTCACACAAACTCAATTCATCACTTCAGATGTCTATTTTGGTATGTTAATTGCAGGGAAATCTCTATGCTTTTTCAGAGATCAGTCCTTAAGGTTAGATTGTTTCATCACATTTCTTGTTGCAACAACTGAATTAAACAAGTGCATTTTCATTCTTATGTCCTATTCTGACCCTATTGCTGTTGTGAAAATTTGTAGAATGCACAAACTACCAGATCTACGACTCTCCTGTGAAATTGGGTGAATGCTAGAGATGCCAGAAATTCCATTTTTAGAGATGTTTCATGGGAAGAGTCATATGCTCTTGAAATAATGTCTCCCAAGAAACTCTTATTCTGAAAGGTTCTGCTGTGTAATTCAAAAGACCCACCCTATCTTCTACTTTTATGGCTACAAATGTCTGCAATGAAGCTCTGGAAGGATAGGGATATATATCTGTCCCTATGGCACAGCTAAACTTAGTGATTAAACCTTCATTTTGTAATTATTCCAGTTAATATTAAGTAATAGCAGGGAAAATAATGTGCCTCTAAAATAGTTAATACAATGTTCATTCACATACAGAAATATGATATGCTGGAAAAGATAGTAAATTTCACTTCAAGAATTACTGTAGTGAAGAAAACTGTTGAATTTTATTTAACCCATTAATACTCAACCTTATTTGACTACAGAATTTTTTGTTTCCTATATCAACTGTTAACATGAAGAATTAGTGTTCTATAGAACACACCTGAGTTTTGCAAAGACTTTGTTAAACAAAACTCAACAGGCATATTTACTGTAAATTTTCTCAGAGTTTTTTATTTGCTACTGTGTATAACAAATTCTCAAGTTGGAGGATAGTGTACAAAATATTTCCTAAACTTATTTATGTCAGATCTCCTGTACTACATGATATAAACTGTGAAATATTGTTTGGGAAGTATAAGCATCCTTAATTTTAACAATTTATTTCCCTCTTTCTTACCCAAAGAAAGTAATACAATTTCTATATCATAAAATGCCAAGAAATAGGATTTTATTACTTCTCTCATTACTATTAACATGTTTAACTTTTTAACTGATGCATAATATACACATAGAATCCTGCATATGCCATAAATGTAAACCTCAATGAATTTTAAGAAACTGAACCCACCTGTGTAAACAGCATCTAGCTCAAGAAAGAGAATATCTTTCCTACCTGGTAAAGGAAGGGGAAATACAAATTTCTTTGGACCTTCCAGGACCACTTTATTTTCTTTAAAAGAATGGGAAGCAGTGAGGTCACAAGAAAATTCCATAAAAATACAATCCAGCTGCACTAAATGAACTTACACTAGGGTGGAGAAATTGGAGTGGAGGTTTTGCTTACCAACTGCACTAATAGACACACTGCAGATCCATCCCCTTCCTCACAACTTTAGAGCTAAGCAACACAGCAATAAAAATGAAGAGTGAATAATTTAAGGGAAATCCATTTAACCTGTCTTTCAGCACATATTCCATGCACTAAGATTCTTTCCATCTGTTCCCTATTCTTTTGCACATTGGTGGTAGGGTTGGAGATGTAATGGAAAATAAAAATGGATTTGTCCATAAAAGGTGTTCATTGATGAGAGAAAGAGAAGTTTTGATCTGTAGTTATAAACAGTATTTACGGACAGTTGTGGAAGTGGCAGATAGGAACAATTTTTTTTTGGAGTAAGATCTGCACCACTTGAAGATGTTGCTGCTCCTTAATTTCTTTTTAAAAAAATTATTTATTTTAAATTGACAGATAAAATTGTATATATTTATGAGCTAAATTATGTTTTGTGTTATATATGTAGTTATCATTTTTGTGGTGAGAACACTTAAAATCTACTCTCTTAGCATTTTCAAGAGTACAATAATATACTGTTATTAACTATAGTTACCATGTTGTATGATAGATCTCTTAAACATATTTCTCCTAGCTAATTGAAATTTTGTATCCTTTGACCAACAGCTCCCCAGCTTCCTTCTCCACTATTGCCTCAGTCCCTAGTAACCACCATTCTACTCTCTACTGCTGTGAGACCAACTTTCTTAGATTCTACATGTCAGTGAGAGCATATGGTATTTGCCTTTCTGTGCCTGGCTTATTTTACTTAACATAATGTCCTTCAGCTTTATCCATGTTGTTGCAAATAACAGGATTTCCTTTATTTTATGGCGGAATAGTATTCTATTATGTTAATATACCACATTTTCTTTATTCATTCATCTGTTGATGGACACTTACATGGATTCCATGTCTTTTTGAACAATGCTCAAATAAACATGGGAGTTCAGACATTTCTTCAACATACTTACTTTGTTTACTTTGGATATATACCCAGCAGTGGGATTGCTAGATTACACGGTGGTTCTATATTTCATTTTTTGAGGAACATTTAGACTAACATTTTCCATAATGGCTGTACAAATTTATTCCCACCAACAGTGTGCAAGGGGCCCCTTTTCTCCACATCCTTGACAGCACTTGTTATTTTTTGTTATTTTGATAATAGCCATGCTCCTTAGTTTCTTGCGTTATCTGTAACTGTCTTTTCTGATTGTTTGGCCAGTTAAAATTTCTTTGGGAGAAGCTAAGGAGGTACTGCCAATCGCCATTATCTTAACTCAGATTACAGTAGCTATATAAAATTGAAGTCTATTATGTACCTACAACTGTGCTTAGGTTTCTAACTACATTATCCCTAATTCTCATCTTAACTTTATAAAGTACTTATTATTAGTCCTATTTAATTAATGAGTAATTCCAACAGAGAGACTAAGTACCTTGCCCTAACCCTAGATTATACCAATACTAAGCTGAGATAACAAGTTTTAATCCTACCTACAAATGGCTCAAAAATGAAGCTTTTTTCACTTCAACATATAGCCTATAAATTCTTTTAGGTTCTGTGTTTCTGAGAATAACCCTGGGAGATAGTGTTTTTATTTCAGAGGTTCAATCCCTGAGAGCTGAGGTATGAACCCAGATGAGAAAATTGTGCATGCATTATTCTTTCTACTTACCCAATAGTGTGTGTGTGTGTAATTCAACTTTATAAAACCTCTTTCTACTAAGAATTTCAAAGACTTACTTTATAAAAAAAAAAGAAACATACTGCTGACTTTTAACAGAAAATACAAACTCGTGGTTTGAAAAAGGAATAGAACATTAATATGCTTCTGATTTTTAAGGTGCAAGCTAAAAAATGGTTTTATATACAAAGACCCAAGAGATTTGAGCTGGATTTCCATCATTGATCTTTGTTTATACTACTGAGAACATTAAAATTTCTATGCCACAGTTGGATGGTGTTCATTTTTCATATGTTACTATGTTTTTAGGTTAGGAGCAAATATAAATACATAAAAATAAATACATGAAAACCATTAAACGTAAAATGGCATCAGTTAGACTTTTATATCCAAACATAGATATATTTACAGAAATTTAAAACACCTATTAGTAAATTAGAAGGAGATATTATAAAGTATACCACTTTATGATGGATATGTTTGTTTGCTTGACTATAGTAACCCTTTCAATATTTATCTGTAAATCAAACCATCATGTTGTACAACTTATATATATACAATAAAAAGTATTAAGTATACCACTTTGGTTCAGTTATTTTACACTTAATTTTCTCATACTTCTCTGGGGAATTGGTCTTATTTTTACTCAATTGATTTTATACTTATTAATAAGTTAATATGACAAAATAATCAAAAATGCCAAAATTTTTCTGATTATGGATATGAGAAAGCAATGTATAATTGAGGTATATATACAATTAAAAATGATCATCTTTCTATAAGGTTACTGTTACAGTATGTTTTGGTAGTTTTTCTAAAAATAAAAAATAGTTAAAATATAGTTTAGAGTTATACCAAAAGAATTATTTTGTTAATCAGTGGTGTTAGAATTTTATCAACTTTATTGAGGTATATTTACATACAAGAAACTGTATGAATCTAACATGTAAAACTTGATTCATTATGATCGATATATACACTGTAAAACCACTGCCCAAATAAAGATACACAACATTTCTATCACATCCCAAAGCTTCCTTAAGTCCTTTTAGAATATATACTCCTCCCTGTTTACCCTGACCCCGACAGTCACTGATACATTTTCTGTCACTATAAATTAGTTTATATTTTTTAATCATTGGAATCAATCAAATGATATGAACTCTTTTTGCAGAAATCTGCTCTTAGTACAATGACTTAGAGATTCATACTTATTATTGTGTATCAGTAGTTCATTCACTTTTATTGTTGAGCAGTATTCAGTTGTAAAGATACCCACATTTTATTTACCCATTGCATCTGTTAATAGACATTTGGGTTATTTGAAATTTTGTGCTATTTTGAATACAGCTTCTATGAATAGTTGCATATAAATCCTTTTTTGGGGTATATATTATCAATTACCTCTGGTAAATACCTAGAGTGGAGTAACTGGGTTACTTAGGAGATATATGTTGAATTTTTAAAGAAATTCTCAAGAAGTTTTCCAAAATAGTTGTACCATTTTACATTCCCATTAGCAATGCATGGGAGTTTCAGTCGCTCCACATCCTGATCAACACTTGGAATTTTCAGAGTTTACTGTTAGCTCTTCTAATGGGTACACAGTGGTAACTTTTTTGTTGTTATTTTATTTTAATGGTAATTTTTCAGATAATTAATAATGGTGACATCTTTTCATGTGCTTATCAGTCACATATATATCTTTTTCGTAAAATATGTATTCCTACATTTTGTCTAGTTTTTCTTTGTATTTAATTTGGAAATTGTAGTTTTAATTTGTCTTCTTTTATTGAGTCATAGGAATTCTTATGTATTCTGCATATAAATTCTTTGTCAGACACATGTAGTGTGAATATTTTTTTTCCCACACTGTGGCTTGCCTTTTCATTTCTTAAATTGGTATCTTTTAAGGAACAACAAAAAAGTAATTTTGATGCAATCTAATTGATAGGTTATTATTTTTGTTTCTATTTTTTATATTTTATCTAAAATATCTTTGCCTACTCCAAGTTCACAATAACAGTCCACTGTATTTTCTTCTAGTATTCTTATGGCCTTAAATAGTAGTGGGTCTTTAGATTAGATAGTACAAAGAACTTTGTTCGTTTCAAAAAAATTGCTTTGGCTCTTCTAGGTCATTTGTATTTCCATATAAATTTTAGAATCAGCTTGTCAATTTCTAAAATGCTTTCTTGGATTTGATTAGTATTCCATTCGGGAAAAAAATATGCTCTTAACAATATTATATCTTCCAATCCATGAACATGATGTATATATCCCTTTACTTAAGTCTTCTTAAATTCTTTAAACACAATTCTGTCATGTTCCGTGAAGAAGTCTTGTACATATTTTATTAATTTATTTTCTAACTATTTTATGTATTTTTTATAACATTATAAATTTAACTTTTAAAAAAAATTATATTTCCATTATTGATTGCTAGTATATAAAATCCCATTATTTACATATATTAATCTAGTGTGCTCTGACCTTGCTAAATTCACTTGATTCTATTAATAAATGTTTTGTATATTGAGGATTTTCTACAAAAACAATCAGACCATCAGCAAATAAGCAAAACTTCATTTATTTATCTCCAGTATCCGTGTGTTTTGTTTCTTTTTAATGCTTTATTTCAATTGCTAGGCCTTTCATTGCAATCTTAAAAAGAAGTGGAATAGGCATCTATTTTTTTTTTTGATCTTATAGGGAAAGCATTAAGTATTCACCATTAAAAATGACATTATCTGTAGTGTTAATTTTTTAATACATACTCTCTATCTGATTGAGAAAATTCCTTTTTATTACTATTTAGCATTTTTATCATGAGTAGATATTGAATTATGTAAAATGCCTTTTATGCATCTATTGACATGATCATGTTATTTTTGTCCTGTATTTTAACAAAAATATTTTATCATTATGAAATAACTATCTCTGGCAGTACCTTTTGACTTAAAAAACATTTTTTTTTCTGACTACATTAAATGTATTCTTACCTTTATGCTTGGAATTGTGTGTATTTTCCATCTATTTACTTTCAACTAACCTATGTTTGCATATTGAAAATGAGTCTCTTTTTGATAGTATATGTTTGAGTGTTTGTTTTTGCTCCTTTTGCTATCTATGCTTTATATATGGAGTGCTAGTTCATTAATATTTAATGTAATACTGATATGATTTGATGTCGCTGTATCATTTAACTATTTATTTTCTTTTTATGATTCTGTATCTTTGTGCCTCTGTTCCATTTTCTTTCATTCTGATTATTTCAATGGTTTTTATAAACTGGCTTTCTTTGGTTTGCTAACTATAACTGCTTGCATTTTTAATAGTTTCTCTAATACTATGTATTATACCAAAATATACATTATAAATCCTGTAAGAAAGTATCATAATCTCTTATTGAAACAGTCACATGAATTTTAAAGAAATGAAGAATAAAAAATGGAATATCTTTCTATTTATTTGTCTCCAGATACCTGTCAATTTTATGGTCTGCATCCCTTTCCTCTTGAATGTCTGAATTTCCCTCCACTTTTAATGACCTTAGACCTGAAGAATTTCCTTTTGTAGTTCTTGTCTTCTCAAGAAACATTCTCTGAGTTTTTCTTTTATCTGAAAATATCTCTTTTGCCTTTTTTCTTAAAGAATATTGTCATGGTTTATGGAACTCTGGGTCACGAGTTTTATTTCTTTCATTACTTTAATGTTATTCCACTACCTTCTGTCTGCATAGTTTCTGATGAGAAGACCACAGTCATTTGAATTATTGTTACTCTGTATAAAATGTGCCATTTTTTCTCTGGATTCTTTTAATATTTTCTTTGTTATTTTTTGGATTTCTGTAGTTTGGCTATGATGTGTCTAAGTAGAGTGCACTCATTGTATATTTATTCTTTTTTGGTTTTACTGCATATATTGCCTATTTGCATTAATGTATTTCACCAAATTTAGAAAGTACTTGAACACTATTTCTGCAAATATTTTTTACTACCGCATTGTCTTCTCTACTTCTGGGACACTAATTACCTGGATGTTAGACCAGTTGATATTATCTAGCATTCTTTGAGGTCCTGCTTGTTTTTCCTTTATTTTTTTTCCTCTATTTTTTGGCTTGGATAACTTCTGTTGAACAATTTTCAAGTTTATTTGTTCTTTCCTTTGTTACTTTCTACTATTAATTCCACCCAGTTTACTTTTTATCTCAAATAGTTTGTTTTTAATTTATATAATTTCCATTTTTATTCAATATTTTTATTTATCATTTTATATTTTTTCTGTTCAATATTTTCCATTTCTCTGCTGAGATTTTCTATTTTTTATTTCAAGTGTATTTGCTTTTACCTAATTGATAATCATTATAAAAGGTGTTTTAAAGTCTTATCTGACATAATAAAAGAAACTTCCAACAAACTAGGTATAGAAGGAATGAACTTCTACGTACTAAAAGACAGTATATAAAAATTTAGCTAATGTCATAGTAAATGGTGAAAAGTAAAAACTTTCCTGCTAAGACTAGAGACAAGACAGAGATGTCCACTGTCACCCCTTCTGTTATTCATAATGGTACTAGCCAGAGCAATTCAGCAAGAAAAAGAAATTAACAGCATTCTAATTAGAAAGGAAGAGGTCAAATTGTCTCTGTTTTGGGGTGACATGCTCTTATATAAACACTCTGCCAAAAGACTGTTAAAGCTAATAAACAAATTCAGTAAGTTACAAGAAACAAAATCAATGTACAAAAATCAGTTGTGTTTCTATACACTAATGATGAACTATCTGGAAAAAAATTCAGGAAACAATCCCATTTACAATAGCATAAAAAAATTACGATACTGAGGAATAAATTTAATTAGGGAGGTGAAAGATGAAAAAAATTGAAGACAGAAGTAAGTAGAACAATATCCAATGTCCATGGATTAGAAGAATTAATTAATTAATATTGTTAAGATATCTACATTACCCAAAGTGATCTACAGATTAAATGTAATCCATATCAAAATTTCAATGACATTTTTCACAGAAATAGAAAAACAACCCTAAAAATTCATATGGAACCACAATAGACTGATTGACTAAAGCAATCTTAAGAACCAAGTTGTAGGCATCACATTTTCTAATTTCAAACCGTATTATAAAACTATAATAGTTAAAACAGTATAAAACTGGCATAAAAACAGATATATAGACCAATAAAACAGAATATAGATACTAGAAATAAACCCACAAGTATAAGGCCAATTGATCTTTGAAAAGGCCAAGAAGGATGCACAATGGAGAAAGGATAGTGTCTTCAATAAATGGTTTTGGGATAACTTTATATCCACACGCAAAAGAATGGAACTGGACCCTTATCTTATACTAGTCACAAAAATTATTTCAACATGGATCAAAGATTTTAAGTTGTAAAATGGTAAAACTCCCAGAAAGAAACATAGGGAGAAAGCTCCCTGACATTAGTATTGGCAATAATTTTTTGGATATGACACCAAAAGCACAGGCAGCAAAAGCAAAAATAAGCAAGTGGGAATACATCAAACTAAAAATTTTCTGCACAGCAAAGGAAACAATTAACAAAATGAAAACACAGCCTATGGAATGGGGCAAAAAATGCAAACCAAATATTTGATAACATATTAATACTCAAAGTATATAAGGAACTCCTACAACTCAATAGCAATAAAAAATAAATAAATAAATAAATAAATAAAATGGGCAAAAGACTTGAATAGACATTTTCCCAAAGAAGTCATATCAATGGCCAACAAGAATATCAAAGCTGCTCAATATCACTAATCATCAGGGAAATGCAAATCAAAAGCACAATGGGATATTTCCTCCCACAACTATTACAATAGCTATTATCAAAAAGAAAAGAGAAAACAAGTATTGACAAGGGTGTGGAGCAAAGGAAACCCTTGTATATTGTTGTTGGAATATAAATTGTTACAGCCATTATTGAAACAGTATGGATATTCCTCAAAAATATTAAAAATAGAACTGCCACATGATCCTGTAACCCCACTACTGAGTAAATATCCAAAGGGTATGAAATCAGTATGTTAAAAAGATATATGCACTCCTATGTTCACTACAACATTATCCACAATACTTAAGATATGGAAGCAACCTAAGTGTCTGTTACTGGATGAATGGATGAAGAAATTATGATGTGTGTCTATATGAAAGCATATATAATGCAATATAATTCACCCATAAAAAGGAAGGACATTCTGACTTTTACAACAGCATGGATGAACCTGGAGGGCATTATGCTAAGTGAAACAAGCCAGATCCAGAAAGACATACTGTATAATTTCACTTATATGTGGAATCTTAAAAATGGCAAACTCCAAGAAGCAGAGAGGATGGTGGTTGGCAGGGGCCGGAAGGTGGGGGAAACGGAGAGATGTCAGTCAAAGGGTATAAGCTTGCAGTTATAAAATGAATAAATTCTGGTGATCTAATGTACAGCATCATGACTATAGTTAATGATACTGCAGTGTATACGTGAAATTTGCTAAAAAAAGTAGATCTTATGTGTTCTTACACATACTACACACAAAAATAGCAATTGTGAGATAATGGATGTGTTAATTAACTTGATTGTGGGAATCATTTCACAATGTATATGTATAATAAACATTCACATTTTACACTTCAGTATATATAATTCTTATTAGTCAATTACACTTCAATAAAGCTGGAAACAAGAAGTTCTTGTCTGATAACCTAACATCTGGAACATCTTGACTCTGACCTCTGTTTAGTTTATTTTCCTTTAGAAATGAGTCACATCTTTCTTGATTCTTGCTATTTGAGTAATTTTTTATTGTATCATGGATATTGTTACAGTTATATTGTTGAGGCTCTACATTCTGTTGTATTCCTATAAAGGTTGTTTTTTTTTAAAAAAAAAAAAAAAGCAAAAACTACCTTGCTTATACTCAAACTACAACATTTTCTTCGTCTGAGGCAGCAGCTCAAATCTCAGTTTTCTTCATTTAACCTTAACTGCCAGCTGTTTGAGTTTTATCCATGTAAGATTCAGTGGTTACCCAAGGATTTGGACAGAGTTTCTGTACAGTACTGGGGGATTTTTTCTGTATGTTCTTTTTTTATTTTCAGGATTCCCTCCTCAATTTCCAGGAGCATGACTGTCCTAGGCTCTGTATTCTGTTTTTTTTTTTTCCTAGAATGTTAATTGATTTAATAAAGCAATACATAAGAAACACCTTTATGAGGAATTTCTAAAAGAAAGAAGACAGATGGGTTCAGACAGAAAAGAGAAATTACAATTCAATTTCTAAGGTCTACTTATAAACCTCAACCTTTAAGCAACAATTGATTTTCAGGGAAACACATGCAGTACTGTGTACTCAGGCAGACATTCGAGGAAATACTGTGTTCTGGTTCTTTAGGCCAGAGAGAATGTGGGTTTCTACAGAGTTTAAACTTCTCTGAGCCACATCAGGATTGTGGCTTGCCTTCAAACTAAAGTCATAAAAATGAGAAACACCTTACACTGTATCCATCTTCCAAGTTTTAAATCCCTCCTGCCCCCTCCAAAAATAATTACAGGTTTTTGTCATTTTCACATTTAAAAAAAATTTATCCAGATATTATGGTTACTAATATTTTTGAAATGACTCAATTGTTAGGAGATTATTTTGTCATATTTGAAGAGGAACTCCTTGGGGTAGAAAAATTTAATTCTTTTCTCAGAAGGCAGTAATATCTTTTCTGGATAGATTCCAAAACATACGTTACTGTGTAAAAAGATTATCTGAGAGATTAGACCCTTATACAAAAACAAGATTTCCAAAAAGTAGGTGTCCGAAAATGCAAAGAATTATGTCAATGAATCAAAAGAGCAGACGTAGGTGAAATCAAAAAAAGCCTATGGTGGCACTGATTTTTTTCCCCAACTGGATAATAGCTTTGAACTGGATTTTGTTTTGGTTGTGGTCAGTCCTCCTTCCAGATGGCACAATATAAATTGTCTTAGAGACAGGCAAAGAGAGAGACAGACTGAACACATGGCTCTCAAGAATCTAATTTTTCATTAGTGATAACATGGACAAACAATTTCCTCATCAGTTAAAGTTGCTATCCATAAATTTCTTTTAACTGATAGTTTATTTTTTACATTGCATGCACATCTAATTCTGAAAATTAAGAACTGAATCAGCAAGACATCGTCTTTCAATTACAAATTATGTTCTGTGGTTGCAAATAAATTATTTCATTCTTGGAAGAGAAGAATCCTGCTGGATGTATGTTCAGTACTTTGATCCAGAAGTTGAAGTTAAATTTTTCATTTATTTTGAGAATCAAGTATGGGTAAATTATAGGTCTAACTCCTTAATGCCCTGTCTTGACTAGTAATTGATTTGTTTTTTAATCTATCATTTTTAAAACTAAGAGGATAATCAATGTCTTTATTTTGTTCATATTTTTAACATTGAAGATCTACTCATTGGATATTACTGATAGCTGAGTGTTTCAGGAAATTCATTTGAATTAGGACTGGTGAGAATGACAAAAATATGCTACGTGGAGTCACATAGAATAGTAGCTGACCAAGCATTCCATAGTTGAGCAGCAAGAAATACCATAAATTCAGTTTCCATTTGAAACATTATACCTGTGAAAAGTTACCTTGTATTTCTGTGGTTTCACTTACTACATTTACTAAAATAGATATGCCTATTAATTAATCTCGATTAATTTTTTTGAAATTTAGTGCTTGAATAAAATTCTAACTTCACATAGTTGTGAGTCCTTTAGATAATAAATCCAAATTTCTAGTCAGTCCTTTAATAAGAGAAAAACCATTCAAAGACTGGCCTTCAAAAATATAGAAGTTATCTATAATATTTTATCTACTCTTATTTTTTTTTTCCTTAGGGACAGGGTCTTGCTCTGTTGCCCAGACTGGAGTGCAGTGGTACAATTATAGCTCACTGCAACCTGAAACTCCTGGGCTCAATCCATCTTCCTGCCTCAGCCTATGGAGTAGCTAAAAAGAACTACAGATGCTTGCCACCATGCCAGGCTAATTTTTATTTTTATACTTAATGTAGAGACTAATTTTCACTAAGTTGCCCAGGTTGGATATTTTATCTACTCTTTAGAAAAGTCAAGTGGACTTGAACCTTTTTATGTAGAATAAATGTACTAATCATTAAATGTATTGCTTAAAATTTATTGATGAATCATAAAGTTTATATAAAGTTCCTATTCATATTTATATTGGGTAATTGAAAAAATACTGTTGCATATTAGACTTGTAGTTCATTTCATTTCTGACAGTAGTTTGAAAAGATGTTTTATGGGAAACTATAATGAAGACTTCCGTATTGAAATCCTTTGAGCTAATTATTACTTTGAACATTACCAATTATTATTATACTTTATCTTTCTGTGTTAAGGTTTTACTTATAATTTATTTATTTCTTTTTCTTTTTTTTTATTGCAGCATATTATGGGGGTACAAATGTTAAGGTTACGTACATTGCCCTTGCCCCCCTCCCCCCTCCAGTTTACTTATAATTTAATACTTTAGAAAAAATATTTAAAATAATTTCTAAAAAATAATTTGTCTATATTATACCTAGAATAATTTGTTAAAAATACCGATAATACCTAGTAATGGTTTTTACTTCTACAAAAGGTTTTGATTTTCATCAAATTTCATCATATCATCAACAGCCAGCAAAGAGAAGGGACTTAGATATTGTGAAATAAATAGAACATTATTTTTAATTTAATGACTGATATTTCAAGCTTATTAGATTCATAAATTACAAGGCAATCCTTCCACAGATTTATCTATTGCTTTATTAGCCAAAATGATTTCCTCATAATTTTAAATTTATTATTTATCTTTATAAACTTTCAGTTTGAACACTTATATTCTCATATATATCCTTTGTAGCCTATGTTTCATGCATTTGATGCATGAATGCATTTTGATGCTCCTACCACATATTTTTCTTCAAACTTTTAGTTTAAAAAAATAGAAGGAGTGTATTTCTTAATGCTAGAACAGCATTCACTTGAATGATACTTTTGCAGTCTAATTTGCTTTGGGGGTTGCAGTGTCCAATGCTCACTAGAAAAATAAAAAATGCAAGGACCATGCCAGAGAGAAGCGCCTGGCCAAAGGCCAGGACACTGCCTTTGTCAGCCAGCTCTGCAGAAGGCAAGGCAAGTATGTCTCTCTGAGACTGGGAATATCCTTGAAAAATGCCAGAATCAGCTAAATTATAAAATATTTCAGATGTGTTGGAAGAAAACAATAAACCATCAAGATAAACAAGACATCATTAGGGTGCTTGATGGGTATTTCTTGAATAAGAAGATTTTAGCTGTGATTACTGTGTGTTTACCTTTGCCCACAGGACATGCATGAATTTTGTAATTTGGTAAAAAATTTTTAAAAAGTTGGTTTCCTGGGGGAAAAATAATAATATTTCAAAGGGCAAATATTGCATTAAGCATATTCCTTTACCAGCAGCCCAGCATATTTTCAACATTTGAAAACACACATTGCTATTTTATTCTAATATGTTGAGGTTAGTGTTTCTGAAAAAGTATTACTAAAAACAGATTTCCTCTTACATCCTTCTGAAAAATAAATGTCTGTTGATTGAAACACTTTTTCCTGTAATCCTAGTATGCTATAGCAAGCAAGTGTTTGGAGGCCCAATACTGACATGCTAATTTGGTTTTCTTAATATATTCTAGTTTTGATTCCTGGTGGATTAATGATGACCATGGTGTCTATATTAGAAATAGTGAATAAATATATTTTTAAAAATATAATGACTGTTCTCACATTATAAAAAAAGAAAGAGAAAAAAAAAAAAAAACATTGCATTGTACCTTGCTACAGAATAAGACCATATGAATATCCCAGAAACAAGAAACAACTGTGAGGAGCTAAACTGAAAACCCACATATGACTCTAGTTCTTCATGTCCTGAAACTTTTAAAATAGCATTTGAAAGCTAAACAGAAAAAAAGATAGAGTTTAGGAAATTCTTTTTAAAATTGTGAAATTACGGAGTTAAAAATGAGTAGATCTTAGAGCTTTTGCGTGTATATACCAACTTACCATATTTTATATTTATACAGAACAATACATAAGAAGTTAAGGAGTGATGACACAAATATATATTGGGCAGAGTGATGATCGTAATCTTAATCTTCTGGTTTTCCGTATACCAGAATTCATAAGGAGAAAAATTTAGATTTTCTTTCTTTCCATTTTAGAAATTAACAGATGAATTGTGTATAACAATTTCAAATAAAGGAAACTTGTGTGAAGAACGTTAAAGCTGGCAATGTATGAAAAGTGGGCAGAGCTTTTTCTCATTCCTTCTTCAAAACAAGTATTTAAATGAAATTGAAAATCAATATGCAATAATATATAGTAAAATATCTTTTAAAGATTTTGAACTTTGCATTAATTATTTGCAAGTATTTCTCCTGAAGAATAATATAAATTTATCAAAAGTAAAACTAAGTTCTCACTGGCCTCAGCTTTGGATCTTGAATTTTTAAGTACATTTCATGAAAGAGAAATCTTATTTTAAAAATAATTGTGCTGGCATCAGATGAATCTTAAGTACTTTAATCAAAATGATGACATCTTATAGATTCATATAGTACAGAGGACATCATAAAAAATGATAAACCTTGCACACTTGCCACCACTTACCCCTAGTCCAATATAAAGAGATATAATTTTTTAATTATTTCTTTTTTTAGATTACCTTCATACATATTCTCAATTTTCTTGATTTATGGAATGTAAATGTTACTTATTAACTCTCCACTGTGGAAGCTGAAAATTTTGATCACTTAGGTAGTCCTCCACTTTGCATCATTGTCTTCTTCCAATATTTGATAATTATGTAAATTATTGCCTAGCTGTGTATCTTTGTTTAATGTACTTACATACTCTATTATTTCATCCATTATCATCACAATCTAAGTTCCCTCTATATTATATCTTGTTCCCAATCTTATATTTTTTCTTCTCCTTATTATAATTATCTTTTTTTGTCCTCAGCACTTCAGTTTGACATGATCAAGATTAATAAAATGTACATGATGCTCTGTGATCATAAGTAAGTTTTCTGTGTTTTGCAGAATGAGCTAAAAGTGGAAAACTAATAAACCTTATTTATATTATTATTACTTATTAGCGTAATTAACTGCAAGTCCCAGTTGTGTTTCAAAATAATGTTTTCTTGTTTAGTATTTCAGTATCATGACCTCTGAATCACTCAAAATATAATATAGCCAACATTAAGGCCATGTTATTATTATTTTTACTGGACATAATTTAACATTAGTTCTTGACATTGTATTCTAGTTCATGCCAGCTGTGTCATTGTAAGTTTCTGGTTCAGCAATGATATTTTAAAATGCTTTAAAGACAGTATTTGATTCACTGGCTGACTGAGTCAGTGCATGACTTTTTCTCACATTAACTTGAATGTACTTTGTCTTTTGTTGAAATAAATAAATTATTCATATGGTTTATAATTTATAAGGCTATTCACCTTACTCATGGAAAAATATTCTCAAAGAAAATTATGGTAAGTTGGTTGTACGAATAAGAATATTTTAATTTTTATTGTTAAAAATCATCTATTATCATCTTTAGCCTATGATCCTAAGAAATATATGAGGCACAATAGTTTCAGAATAAGAATGTAAGTGAAAGAATTTATAAATCAGTATCTTTCTATAAATGTATGTGTAAATTAATTAAAGATTGCTATGATGACTTGGAGAGAGTTGAATAGTGGTCCTCCAAAAGATACATCCACTCAAAACCCCAAAATATGACCTTCTTTGGAGTAAGGTTCTTTAGGGATGTAAATTAGGTGAGGATCTTGAAATGAGATCATTCTGAACTAGTTTGGCCCTAAATCCAATGGCACGTGGCCTTATAATAGACAAAAAGAAAAGGAAGAACAACAAGAAGGAGGACGAGGAGGAGGGGGGGAGGAGGAGGAAGAAGAAGCAGAAGCAGGAGAAGGAGAAGGAGGAGGAGAAGGAGGAGGAGGAGAAGGAGGAGGAGAATAAGGAAGAGGAAGAGGAGGAAGAGGAGGAGGAGGAGGAGGAGAAGGAGAAGGAGAAGGAGAAGGAGAAGGAGAAGGAGAAGGAGAAGGAGAAGGAGAAGGAGATGACAACAAATAAATGCAGAGGGGAAAGCCATGTGAAGATGGACGTAGAGACTGGAGTGACCCATCTACAAGCTGCGGAATGCCAAGGATTACCTGTGGGCTAGGAGAAAAGCATGGGATTGATTTTCCCTCAGATCCTCCACTAGAAAGCAGCCCTACCAACAGCTTTATTTTGGACCTCTGGCCTCCAGAATTACAACAGAATAAATTCATATAGTTCTAAGCCATCACATTTTTGATGATTTGTTACAGCAGCCCTAGAAACTAATCTATGCCTTTTGATTATTTACTACAGCATATTAATAGTAAGCACTTAAAACATTTTAAATATATTTTAAATTTTCAAACAGTAATTTCAGTCTTTTTAGAGTGAATTTTGGCAAAAGAATATAATTGTGTAACCACATCTACAATCAAAACACCAAATAGTTCCAGTCATCCCACCCCAACCCAAATCCCTCATGCCAGTCTTTTAAAGACAAACTCTGTCCTCACCCTTAACATGTGGCAATCAAGGATGTATTCTCCATATCTACCACTGTGCCTTTTCTAGAATGTTATATAAATGTGATCATGCAATATGTAGCATTCTGAGTTTGGCTTTTTTCACTAAGCATAATGCATTTGAAATTTATCCATGTTGCTGAGTGGATCAACAGTCTATGGTTTTCATTACTGAGTAATATGGATATACCACAGTTGTTTTTTCCATTATCCAGCTGAGAAACATTTTGGTTGTTTGCAGCTTTGGATGATTATGAATAAAATTTATATAAATATCCAACCTTTTATATGAACATAAATTTTTATTTCACTTATGTAAATACCTAGGTAATATGATACATATATATTTAACTTTATTAGAAACTAACAAATGGTTTTCCATAGTGGCTGTATAATTTTGCATTTTGATCAATAAGCTGTGAAAGTTCCAGTTGCTTCACATCCCTATCAGAAGAGATAAATAAATTCATGTTTGCACATACGTATTCATAAAAATGACAATAACATCTGGGATTAGGGGCCCACTCTACTACCATATGACCTCATCTTAACTAGTTTAACCTGAAACGACTCTATTTCCAAATAAGGTCACATTCTGAGGTACTGGGGTTAGGACTTAAACGTATCTCTTTTAGCGGGATACAATTCAACTCACAATAAACACAAACCCACACAATTTGCTTTTGAAAATAATCCAAAGTATAACACTCCTGATTGCTATATTTTGTGTCTCTGTCTTATTAAAGTACACTCAGAATCATTCCTCTTTTCTAATGCCCAATGCATGGTTATCGGGTCAAGCTATGCCTGGCTCTTTGTTTCTTTAACATCACATATAAGACAATGGTGAAAGCAATGTGGTTCAAACACACAAGTCTCTGATGATCTCATTTGATGAAAGGGTTAAATTAGTAGAAGTTATGCTCTCCAAGCTCATATAACTGGGGCAAGTCTCTTTCTGGATCACCACTGTTACACCCACGGCATGTCTATTCCCATTTTTGCAAAAACCTCTACCCCTCAAAATCTGTAACACTCTACTCTTAATTACTGCCATTTACTATTGTACAAAGTACCCGATTATTCACCTTAATTTATTGAATATACTGATATCAAATCCAAAGTATTCTTGTTTGCTCCAATTCCTACTCTCCATCTGGTTGATATCAAAATCCACACAGAAATCCAAAAAGTAGTTTTAACTTTACTATCAACACTGATCTTTGATTTCAGTTCATCTTCACTATCAACTTCATAGTAATGCCCTAAGATATCACCCTAAAATCCTGTATTACCCAAATGCTCTGACCACAGTCTCCTATATTTCTTACTTTCTCATTTAGTTATTTATGCATTGAGTGGTTGCAAATCATATCAGGATCTCAAGTTTATTGGCCTCTCTTTTTTTCTCCTCTTCTTTTTGCCCTGTCCTTAGTTTACTCCCTGTTCACTTAGATTCCATAACCTATCATTTCAATCATTCTCTTGACAATCTTTTAAGCCCTGCTTATTATATGTTTTAAACATACATATTCTGGCAAAACCCCAATCTTGAATAAAATCATCCATCTACCGTGTGCATGATTTCACACATACCATTGTACATGACAGGAGAAGAGTCACATGGGTGAGATGAACTCTATCCATTATTAACCTAAACTCAATACCATGGTTATAAAGACCAATCTTACTGGCGTTAGGTGATATCTCATTGTGGTTTTGAGATGCATTGCATTTCCCTAATGATTAAAGATGTCCTTTATCAAAAAATCCCAAAGAAACAAATGCTGGTGAGGATGTGGAGGGATAGGAACACTCTTACACTGCTGGTGGAACTGCA
>CAUYRT010092277.1:0-12818 GCA_963574885.1 Lepilemur ruficaudatus | reverse complement strand
CCTTATTTGAAGCATTATTTCCCCGTGGTTTGTCCGTTATTTTACAAAAAGTAGCAGTATTCACTTTGGGAGGCTGAGGCAAGGATCACATGAGGCTGGGAGTTCAAGACCAGCCTGAGCAACCTAGTGAGACTCCCATCTTTACAAAAAAATAGAAAAATTGGCCTGGTATGGTGGCAAATGCCTATAGTCCCAGCTACTTGGGAGGCTGAAGTAGGAGGATCTCTTGAACCCAGGAGTTTGAGATTGCAGTGAGCTATGGTGATGCTACTGCATTGTAGCCTGGGCAATGGAGCAAGACCCTGTCTTAAAAAGAAAGAAAAGACTTTCCTCAAATGTCTAGTGGTCCTGGGCTGTCCATCCTCTCATTGAAGAATGGGGGACTAAAAAGCT
The DNA here is from genome assembly GCA_963574885.1 of Lepilemur ruficaudatus. NCBI lineage: Eukaryota > Metazoa > Chordata > Mammalia > Primates > Lepilemuridae > Lepilemur > Lepilemur ruficaudatus. The sequence goes on along the minus strand of CAUYRT010092277.1, from coordinate 12,425 downwards.
GGAGGCTCTATATGTCTGGCTTGTCAACATTAAGATGAATTGGCTGGGCCTTTTCACTGGGAGATGCACCCCCAGTGTCATTGTCTATAGGTATATTCCCTTGCGCTGTCAGGTTCCCAGAGAAGACTCTTCACTCTCCTGCATAGCAGGGTATGAGACTGGCTGCCAGCATTCTAGGAGCCCTGGGAAAAGCTGAGTATTAAATATTTAGTAAGTAAGCATAAATCCCCCTATTTTCAGTATGGTCTTCATACTTTCAGCTGTGGCTGGTATTTCCTAGACCACAGACTCTCCGTACTGCTCTCTCTAGAGAACCAACCCGCAGGCTTTTGCCAAGATTGGGGAGGGGAGTATGAATTTTTTTAATGGAAAATTTTAAACATAATAAAGTAAGAGTAGAATGAGCTCCCATGTACCTATTAGCCAGTTTCAACAATTACCAACGCGAGGCCAATTTTATATGATCTAAATCCCATCTACTTTCTTGTTACCTCATTCAAATTATTTTGAAGCAAATCTTGACATCATGTCATTTCATCCATAAATATTTTATTATGTATCTCTATAAAAAAGAATATTGTTTTTGAGATAGAGTGTAGAGACAGGGTCTTGTTTTTGCTCAGACTGGTCTCAAACTCCTGGGCTCAAGCGATCCTCCTGCCTCTGCCTCCCAAGGTGCTAGGGTTACAGGGGTGAGCCACCACCCTTAGCCAAAAAGAACTCTAAAAAGCACATGCAATACTGATGTCACCCTTTTCCCCTCAAAAACAAAACAAGAAACCCAGTGACTCCTTAAGATCAGCATTTATCCAGTCAGTTCTAATGCTTTTTAAAACAGACTTTTCACCAATTACTTCCCCTTTCAGCAGTATCTGTGGCTGCCAACTCCTAAGTCTTTTAGAGCCCTGCAGTATAAAGTGGCTTGCTTCTCAATTTTGTCCACTCCCAGCTTAGTTTCAATTAGCAATAATCACACCTTGGATAAACCTCATTGGCTACGATACTGCCACTGTGCAAAGCTACACTCCCAGTTTAGGATTCCGCTTTCTTGGATTAACCAACTCAGTACTACTTGTCCATCTGCTTCCCAGCTTCCAAAATTTTATAGTTGCATAATCTTATATTCTCTTTGTCCTTGTTTTTAAAAAACACACAACAAATGCCTTTATAATACTGTCTTAGTGGGATTCGGGGAGGGAACAGAGGCAAATGCATGTGTTCAGTATGACTTCTTTGAACACTCCTGATGGCTGATGGCCTGTTGCTCTAAAGCCTTGAGGGATATGGTAGACATTCCTTCCCAGAGCCTCCTAACCCATCTTCATACTCCACTGACAATAGACAAGAGCATCTTTTTTTTTTTTTTAATTTTTTTGAGACACAGTCGCCCGGGCTAGAGTGCCTTGGTGTCAGCCTAGCTCACGGCAACCTCAAACTCATGGCCTCAAGCGATCCTTCTGCCTCAGCCTCCCAAGTAGCTGGGACTACAGGCATGCACCACCATGCCTGGCTAATTTTTTCTATATATTTTTAGTTGGCCAATTAATTTTTTTCTATTTTTAGTAGAGAAGGGGTCTCACTCTTGCTCAGGCTGGTTTTGAACTCCTGATCTTGACTGATCCTCCCACCTTGGCCTCCTAGAGTGCTAGGATGACAGGTGTGAGCCACCGCGCCCGGTCAGGTCCATCTGTTTGATGAGCATTTCCCTCTAATTTCTATCTAATGACCTTAATTTTAACTGCTGCTTCCCTCCTTCCAATTACAGGCTGTCAGATATTTAAAGAGAAGGACTCTGTTATTGCCAGTACTCTTTTCTCTGCACTGAAGGTCCTATGGCCCTTCAGCTGTCCCCACAGGGCACAGTCTCTAGTCTTCTCTCCATCATCGTCCTCTCTTTTGATCTCTTCTGTTCACTTCTTTTTGGTGTGTAGCTTCAAAACTAAACTCAGCTTTCCTGATTGAGTCTCGTCAGAGAAGAACAAGATACCTCCTCTCCTTTAGAACATTATACCTTAATTAGTGTAGTCTTTGATCCTGTTAACTTTTTGGAAGTCTTGTCAGGTTGAACAGAGGCAAAAGAATGCTGTGATCTTTCCCATACTGCTTCTAAGCTCTCTGTCCCTCACATTGCATTTATGCCCATGGTTTTTAGCTCCATATACAGAAGTTTGCATTTGTTCCTGTTAAACACTGCGTTGTTCAGAAGTCTGTGATAGAAATAGGCATATTTGAGCCAGTCATGAAGCCTCACTGGGATAGTTTCATATGTGATGGGGGAGAGAAATAAGGAAAAGGGGCAGTAGTCTTAGGGAAAAGAGAGTATCTTAGAAAGGAGGCTAGGAGATTCCTGAAGTATTTCCTGGTGAGGGAGGTGTCTGAGTGAGTGTATCAGCAGGAGGATGGAAGCCATTGACGAGGGAGGGATTGCAATCTGGGAGCAGGGGGCAGCTGGGGTCAGGGACACCTGAGGTCGCAGATTAGAAAGGACAAGGGGAATACTGTTTGCCCTGCTAATGTGCTTTCGCTGTATTGGGCTTTGTTCAAATGTTACTTAACCCTTGCAGCAGCCTGTGAGCTCTGCAGTATTTGTTCATCTTTCAGCTCAAGAAGCTGAGGCTTATGGAGGTAAAGAAACATAAGTAAAATCACACAGCTGATTAGTGACAGCAGGGTTCAAACCAAATTCCATGCTGTACCAGGCTCCCCAGACATGGGCAAGGGGCAAGTTAGATTATGGTTAAAGATTAGTGAAAACAAGGGTGTGCAGCAGATAAACCAAATTAGCTCTGTGTCCAAAGAGTGTTTAAAAGAAAAAGCCCAGCTAAACCTGACGTGCTACTCTGAGCCAGTTTTTTTCTGATTCTTGCTTTGTATTTTGGCACTTTGCACCCAGTTGAAAAAATTTGCAGTGGTGGCTTTCTTCTGAAATTATTTGGAAGGAGGAGGGATTACTGTCTTGGGAGAGAGATGAGATGATAAAAGTGTTTATACATGTGTACTTGTATATGTATATCCTATAAAGCACAGTGAGTTATTATCCTGAATTTATTTATTCTTTGAATGATATATGTGAACTCGTCTCCCTGCAACCAAAAAGAAAAAGAAAAGAAAAATCGCTGGTCTTAAGAATTGTTAAAAAAAAAAAATTATTTTGAACAGCCCTGATTTCCTCTCATCTCTTACCTTGTAGGCCTTTGCCCAGTTTGATGCCGAGGGTGATGGTACAGTTGATGCTGAGAACATGTTGGAGGCCCTCAAGAATTCCAGTGGAGCTAATCTTCAAGGGGAGCTGAGCCACATCATCAGACAACTACAAGCCTGTTCTCTTGTTCCAGGTAAGGCTCTCATCTGTGTGCCATGCGCTCAAGAGTGCGCTCTTAGAACCAGAATGAACTTTGCTGTACTATAGATTGAAATTAAGTAAGCTTGTTTGTACCATTAAGTAAACTCCCCCAACAGTGTTCATTAGACACATGGTCTAAATTAGCATTCAGTGTAATCGTCTCTTTCCTTCTCTAATACAGTAATGGCTGAGCAGTTCTACTGTTTTTATGAACCTTTGTCATGAGGCTGCCTTCATTAGTGGATTTCTTTCTTTATTTATTTCTTTATTTTTTTGAGACAGAGTCTCGCTCTCTTGCCCAGGAGTAGAATGCTACGGCATTAGCCTAGCTCACAGCAACCTCAAACTCCTGGGCTCAAGCGAGCCTCCTGCCTCACCCTCCCGAGTAGCTGGGACTACAGGCATGCACCACCACACCCAGCTAATTTTTTCTATTTTTAGTTGCCCAGCTAATTTTTTTCTATTTTTAGTAGAGACAGAGTCTAGCTCTTGCTCAGGCTAGTCTTGAACCTCTGACCTCAAGCGATCCTCCTGTCTCGGCCTCCCAGAGTGCTAGGATTATAGGTGTGAGCTACTGCCAGGGGATGTCTTTAATTCGCTCTGTTAAGAAGCCTTCCATGGCCATATTGTATCTTATCTTAGCATCCTGTGGTTTCTTTTTTGTAACATATTACCATTGTAATTGATTAACTGATTACTCAATTACTTGTTAAATGTCTGTCTTCACTCCCCTACTGTGAGCTCCAGGAGGGCAGGGACATTCTTATTTTTGCTGTGCCCTTACATTTGGCATCTTTTTTTTTTGGCACATGGTAAGCACTTTTTTTTTTTAAGAAAGCTACTACATGTATCCTAGACTCTTGGTCACTAAAAAAAATAAATAAATAAAATAAAAAAAAATAAAGCTATTACAGTAGTCCCCCCTTATCTGTGGAGAATATGTTCTAAGACCTCCGGTGGATACCTGAAACCACAGATAGCACTAAACCAAAAATACACAATGTTTTTTTTGCATATATACCTATGATAAAGTTTAATTTATAAATTAGGCACAGTAAGAGACTAACAATAACTGGTAATAAAATAGAACAATTATAACAGCATACTATAATAAAAGTTGTGTGAATGTGGTGTCTCTCTCTAAATATCTTATTGTACTGTACTCATCTATTTTTGGCCCACAGTTGACCTCAGGTACCCGAAACCATGGATAAGGGAGGACTGCTATACTTTAAAGTCTAAGTAAGAATAAAAATAGCTTGAAATAAAGCAATGTTTCTTCTACATTGTACATATGAAAAAACTTGGCCTAAGTTTTTGTATGATTTCCTTCAGGGGCTCAGACTTATGTAAAGACTTTTTTTCCAATGAGAATTGTGTTTGAAAGGGAAAACACTCACATCATCTTTTTAGTCTCACATCATCTAACCTAAGAACTTTCCCTGCTTTGTGCACTTGTTATAATACTTAAAGTTGCTAGGGCAGCAACAGAGGCAAAATAGTTTTGATAGACACATAAATGTATATCTGATTGCTCCAGCTTACTGCCGAGTGATGTGTTAAATTAAGGAAGGATGGTTTCTGTATCTTAATGCAGAATGTGTATTTCTTCTTTTTTGTTGTTTGTTTTTTTTTTTTTTTGAGACAGAGTCTCACTCTGTTGCCCGGGCTAGAGTGCCGTGGTGTCAGCCTAGTTCACAGCAACCTCAAACTCCTGGGCTTAAGTGATCCTCCTGCCTCAGCCTCCTGAATAGCTGGGACTACAGATATATGCCACCATGCCCGGCTAATTTTTTCTATATATTTTTAGTTGGCCAATTAGTTTGTTTCTATTTTTAGTAGAGAAGGGGTCTCACTCTTGCTGGTTTCGAACTCCTAACCTGGAGTGATCCGCCGGCCTTGGCCTCTCAAAGTGCTAGGATTACAGGCGTGAGCCACTGCGCCCGGCCAAGAATGTGTATTTCTGTTCTTCCTCGAGTTGTCTTTAAGTAATTTTTATAGAGCATTATAGGTAACATATATATGTTAACTTTTTTCCTAGTGTCATGGCAATCAAAATTATACTTTGGATTATGTTTATCTAATTTGTATCTTAGCATTTATGTATTGCCCCTGCCTTTGCATTATCAGCATGTGAATAGCATCAGGAGCTTTATTTGGACACATCAAAGAGATTTTGCGGGAGAAAGGAAAGGGGTGGATAACCAGAGAATCCATGAGCAAATAATACTTAGTGCTGGGCAGCTGTGGTGAGAGAGGGGAGATCAGGTTGAGAAAAAGCCCGAGTCCAAATCCCAAGGCATTTACATAGCAGGCTCATGACTTAGAACTTTGTGTTCAAAGTTTGCCATCAACACCCAGCTTAAAAAAATTGTATTGTCAGTCTTGGGATGACCCTTTGTAAGCTGAGGTCATCTCAGTGGGAGAATTTCATAGTTTCCTAGTCCCTCTTTCTAACCTCTTCCTACACTAAAACTAGTTCCTTTTGTGTCTCATTGTACTTGTGCTTAAGAGTTTAAAAGAGAGACAACACCTTTACTGAATTCATTAAACTGAATTCATTTACCTAATGTTAAATGAATTTATGGAATGTTTCAGCCTATGAAAACACTTTTCTCATTGTAAGAACCAGCCTATTTTTTGACATGGGTTCTGAGCAGAGAAAATCAGTGCAACAGTGTTATATAAATGTGCGGCTTGGGTATTACTGTGGAGTCTGCTAAGAAAAAACTGTGAACAGAGGGAGAAGGGATTGCATAGACTTTTTTTTTCACCACCCCCTAACCTCACCCTGTTCCCCACCTCCATCCTGCCCCCTGCATAGACTTTTGAGTTTTTAGAAATTAGATGTCTCCAGAGTTTGGGTAGAGGGTGTGGCTAAAATTGACTGCCTTGAGTGCAGAATTTCTTTTCAGCCTCATGTTTTATCTTAAAAATCAATGCAGAGTTTCATTCTGTTCTAGCGTATCTGTTTGTTTTACTATTAAAAACAACTTCCCCTGGGGACTTCTGGAGTCTTGATCTGGGTGCTGCTTACACAAGTGTGTTCAGTTTGTGAAAATTCATTGAGCGATACAATTATATGTGTACTTTTTGTTATGTATGTTATGATTCATTAGGTAGTTTTTTATTTTTTTTACTTTTAATTTTTAATTATGGGTACATAATAGTTATATATCTTTATAGGGTACATGTGATATTTTGATAGAAGCATACAATGTGAATTATCAAATCAGGGTAATTGGAGTACCCATCACTTCAGGCATTTAACATTTCTTTGTATTAGAGACATTCAAATTCTACTCTTTTAGTTATTTTAAAGTATACCTTAACTTATTGTTGATTATAGTCACTTTGTTGTGCTTTCAAATATTCACTTCAACTAAATATATTTTTGCATCCATTAACTACCCCACTTTATCCCCCCATTGTGATACCCTTCCCAGCTCTGGGTAACTGTCATTCTATTCTCTGTCTCCATGAGATCAATTATTTTCAATATTTAGCTCCCACATATGAGTGAGAACATGCAAGATTTGTCTTTCTGTGCTTGGCTTATTTCACTTAACGTAATGTTCTCCAGTTCCATCCTTGTTGTAAATGGCAAGATTGCATTCTTTTTTTGTGGCTATATAATATTCCACTGTGTGTATATACACAGTTTCTTTATCCATTCATCTTTTGATGGACAGTTAGGTCAATTCCATGTCTTGGCTATTGCGAATAGTGTTGCAATAAAGGTGAGAGAGCAGGTGTCTTCTCAATATACTGAATTCCCATCCTTTGGATATATACCCGGCAGTAGGATTTCTGGGTCATATGGTAGTTCCATTTTCAGTTTTTTGAGGAACCTCCGTACTGTTTTCCATAGGAGTTGCACTAATTTACATTCCCATACAATAGTGTGCATGGGTTCCCCTTTCTCCACATCTTCACCAGCATTCATTATTGCCTGTCTTTTTGATAAAAGCTACCTTAATTGGGGTGAGATGATATCTCATTGTAGTTTTGATTTGCATTTCTCTGATGACTAATGATGTTGAGCATTTTTCGTGTATCTGTTGGCCATTTGTATGTCTTTTTCTGAGAAATGTCTATTCAGATACTTGACCCATTTTTTAATCAGATTTGATTTTTTTCCTATCAAGTTGTTGGAGATCTTTATATATTCTAGTTATGAATCCCTTGTCAGATAGGTAGCTTGCAAGTGTTTTCTACTATTCTGTGGGTTATCTCTTCACTTTGTTGATTGTTCCCTTTGTTGTGCAGAAGCTTTTTAGCTTGACATGATCCCATTTGTCCAATTTTGCTTTGGTTGCCTGTGTGTGCTTTGAGGGTATTACTGAAGAAGTCCTTGCCCAGACCAATGTCCTGAAGCATTTCCCAATGTTTTATTTTAGTAGTTTCATAGTTTTAGGTCTTAGATTTAAGTCTTTTATCCATCTTGATTTTATTTTTATATATGGTGAGAGATAAGGGTCAGGTTTCATTCTTCTGCATGTGGTTATTAAGTTTTCCCAGCACCATTTATTGAAGAGACTGTCCTTTCCCCACTGTATATTCTTGGTACCTTTGTTGAAGATAAGTTCACATAAGTTCACTATAGGTGTGAGGATTTATTTCTGGATTCTCTAGTCTGTTCCATAGACCTATGTATCTGTTTTTATGCCAGTACTATGCTGTTTTGGTTACTGTAGCTCTGTAGTATAGTTTGAAGTCAGGTAATGTGATTCCTCCAGTTTTATTCTTTTTCCTTAGGATGACTTTGACTATTCTAGGTCTTTTGTGTTTCCATAGAAATTTTAGGATTTTTTTTTCTGTTTCTGTGAAGAATGTCATTGGTATTTTGATGGGGATTGCATTGAATCTGTAGATTGCTTTGGGTAGCGGGGACATTTTAATAATATTGATTCTTCCAATCCAAGAGCATGGAATATCTTTCCATTTTTTTGTGTCCTCTTCAACTTCTTTTATCAATGTCTTATAGTTTTCCTTATAGCGATCTTTTACTTCTTTGGTTAAGTTTATTTCTAGATATTTTATTATTTGTGGCTATTGTAAATGGGATTACTTTCTTGGTTTCTTTTTCTATTGTTTACTGTTGGCATATTAGAAATGCTGCTAATTTTTATATGTTGATTTTGTATCTTGCAACTTTAATGAATTTGTTTATCAGTTCTAATAGTTTTTTGGTGGAGTCTTTAGGTTTCTTTGGATATAAGATATCATCTGCAAACAACATAATTTGACTTCTTCCTTTCCAATATGGATGCCTTTTATTTCCTTCTCTTGTCTGATTGCTCTAGCTAGAACTTCCAGTATTGTGTTGAATGATAGTGGTTAGAGTGGGCATCCTTGTGTTGTTCTAGATCCTAGAGGAAAAGCTTTCAGTTTTTCCCCATTCAATATGATACCAGCTGTGGGTCTGTCTCATGTGGCTTTTATCATGTTGAGGTAAGTTCCTTCTATACTCAGTTTTTTGAGAGTTTTTTAATCATGAACGGATATTGAATTTTATCAAATACTTTTTCAGCACCAATTGAAATGATCATATGGTTTTTGTCCTTTGTTCTGTTGATATGTTGTATCACATTGATTGATATGCATATGTTGAACCATCCTTGCATCCCTGAGATGAATCCCACTTGATCATGATAAATAATCTTTTTAATGTGTTGTTGAATTTGCTTTGCTAGTATCATTAGGTAGTTTTTTAATAAATCTCCCCAAATCTCCAAGTATGTCTGAGCTCCAGGAAAAGCTATCGTGTTTATTCTCTCTTCACTTAACCATAGCACTTCTGGGTTGTGGGCATCTTGGTTCAAGGCATATTAATATAGGCTATGAGGAACCATGAAAGGATTTTAAACAGGGGTAGATGTCTGTTTTGTGTTTCGGTAGGATAACTTGGGTTAATGGTATGTGGGAGCCACTTAGGACATCTGGGTAGGTGTACGAGCAGATGTTGTGACCAGAGCCTAGGTGGTAGCCAGAGGGATGGGCAGGTGGGGCAGAGTCCAGAGGAGTCACCCAGGGAAGAGAGAACTGGAACAGCAGAAGAAGCACTTGGGGGAGTGTGGGCAGGAGTTCCTGATCCTGTCCCTTTTCTGTTGACATCTTAGTGTATCACCCGAGCCTCATTTTCTTCAGTTGTCAAACAAGGATACCTGTACCTTCTGTGTGTACCCTCTCATCTTGTTGTGAGGACCAAATGAGATGATGTATGTGGAAGAACCTTATAAATTGGAAAATGCTGTTGGAAATTGTGATAATGGGAGGGGTTGTATTGTCATTATCATTGTCTTATGTAGCTTAGTATAAAATTATGCTTTTACTCTCTAATGTGATAAGCTTTATTCCTAGCCTATATTGTATATGTAAAACTTACTTAAAAACTTCTAATTAGTTGTTTAAGTGCTTATTAGTTTCTGAAGTTTGGATTGAAACAAATAATCATTATTCTAAGTCTTCTAAAATTCTGTTCAACTAAAGTGAAATAAATTCTTAGACTGAAATTGCTGCTGGTTCATTTCTTTAAAACTTATTTAGATTTTTAAATGATTAAAGCTGAAAATATCAATGAAGATTGTTAATGGCTGCTTTTAATTCAGCCAATTTGGATAGGCCACCAGGCAGAGGATGTGGAAACTATTGTGGCTTCCCTAAAAAACCAACAATGGATTTTGTCTATTTAGGTTTTATAGACATATTTTCAGAGTCAAAGGAGGGCCTCGGTGTTCATGCGTCAATGATACTGCGCTTCCTGCATCGCAATCGGATCTCCAGCACGGTGATACCCTACCCGATGTTGGAGCACTGCAATAACATGTGCACCATGAGGTCTTCTGTTCTGAAGGAGTCTCTGGACCAACTGGTACAAAAAGAAAAGGGTATGTGTTTGAGGGGCTCTCCTGAAAATACTCTGTCATCATTTCTTCTAAATGTAGTGTTTATTAATAGAATGAGCCGATCCTTTTCCTTGCCTTTATTTCTGACAATATAGTACCCAGTTTGTAGCTTAACAATGTGATCTTTCCGCTCCTTCCCTCCCTCCTCCCTCCCTTCCTTACACAACTGGTTTCTCATCTTTCACTTTTCTATTCAGGTGTGACTTTAGGGATGCCTTTCCTCTCCCCACCTTCTGGTCAACATCCGTTTTGCAGGTTTAATGATCTAAATAGCACTTATTGTTAGTTGAGGTTGTAGTGTTATTTATTTACTTGTATTTTGCAGGTCTTGTTTGCTTCCTTATTCTTAGCACCTGGGACTCTGCCTGTCACTTAGTAGGAACTCAATGAGTATTTGTTGAATAAATGAGGGAAGCCACTACAGGCTCAATTATGGCAACAGAAGTTGATGATGTGTACAGACAGGTCTGTGGAACGTAACTGAGTCCAGAAACAGACCCATAAGTACATATGGGAATATATTACCAGATAAAAGTCAGTGTTGCAATAGAAAGGTCAATTGTCAACAGGTAGCGTTAGGGCAGCTGGTTAGCCATTTGGAGAAAAAATAAATAAAACTAGATTCTTAACACATTCCATTCACTAAAATAAATTTCAGATGGATCAAACAGTTCAACTGAAAAGAAAATGCTAAGAATAATAGAAGAAAATGGTTGCACTTTGTAAAATATGGGACCACCTTTCTAAGCAAGGCATGAAACCCAGAATCTACACAAGAAAAGATTAATAAATTAGACTGTATGAAAATGTTAAGTTCTTCACAGCAAAAAATATCATAAGCAGAGTCAAAAGACAAAGGACATTCTAGGGAACAAAAATTTACTTTGTAACATATTAATGACTCAATTGACTGACTAAATTTTTTAGTAATCTCTGCCCTTGGGTGATTGCTTAACTCTCTGTTCCTTAATTTCCTCATTTCTAAAATGAATTAGGACATAGAGAATGAATAGAAAAGTACCTGGTTCACAATAAACACTCAAGTAAATATTAGCTATTATATGTATTTGTATATATACATTAGATAATGTATATAAAATATATGAATTGATAAGAGGACTAGTGACTCAAAAGAAAATGGAAGATGGTAGGACCAGACCGTACTCAGAAACACAAGTGGGTTAAAAATCTGCACTCATAATTACAGAAATGTAAAACTATAAAACATCATTTTCTTCTCTTGGCATAGTTTTGCAAATGTATCAGTAATTTAAATATTGCACTATAATGAGATGCTAGGGCAATCCTTGGGCAGTGTGTTCTTTGGACGGAGATTTTAAGGAGCATTATAATGTCTCTAGAGCCAAAGTGCTAGGCACATCTCCGTTAAATATTTTAAATGACCCTTTTTTTCCCCTTTGCAAAAGAGATGTCATATGATAAACTGGTTTCCCCTGCAGAAAGCCCTGGAGATCTAACTAGAAGCCCAGAGATGGATAAACTCAAGTCAGTAACAAAGTGCTATGCTTACATAGAAACATCCTCCAACCCTACAGACATCGACAAGATGACAAATGGAGAAACGTCATCCTACTGGCAGTCAGATGGCAGTGCCCGCTCGCACTGGATTCGGTGGGTGTTAGAATGCTTTTTTTATTTTTTAAAATGTTGAAATGTTTTCTACTTTTTTTGTTATCATGTGTAGCTATCTGTGAAACTACTTTAAGAATCAAGTAAAAGGAATCATGTAAAATCATGTAACCTGGTTCGTACATTCATAAACATAGATAGTTTCTTGATGTTTTAAAGGAGGAAATAGCATTTGACTCATATTTTGTAGTACTGATTTTAGATGTTTTTCAATAATTTCTTTGGAAAAATTAGTATCATAAGGGGCATGTACTTTTTTTATATCACATGTGATTATATTTTGTTTTTGCCTTTTTCCTTATTTTAAAAATTTTTAAATTTTTTCCACTTTTTCTGAGATTTGGCAGAAAAAGATCCTTTGTGTATATTTTTGTTTTGTTTTCTTTTGAGACAGAGTCTCACTCTGTTGCCCAGGCTAGAGTGCCATGGTGTCAGCCTAGCTCACAGCAACCTCAAACTCCTGGGCTCAAGCGATCCTTCTGCCTCAGCCTCCCGAGTAGCTGGGACTACAGGCATGCGCCACC
>CAUYRT010092276.1:0-46715 GCA_963574885.1 Lepilemur ruficaudatus | reverse complement strand
TAAGGATTCCTTACAGGAAAGATAATGTATACAGAAAAATGTAATTCTCAGCTCCAAACAAAAATAACTGAAAGGTGGGAAATATAAATTGACCCATAAAATCCAATAAACTGGTCTGTTAACCATCTTGAGTGTATTTTTCTGAGAGGTGAGAGGTAGGGATCCAGTTTCATTTTTCTGCTTGTAGCTATCCAGTTTTTCCAGCACCATTTATTGAAAAGAGATTCTTTTCTCCAATGTATGTTTTTGTCTGGTTTATCAAAGATTAGGTTACCATATGTAGATGATTTCATCTCTGCATTCTCAGTCCTGTTCCAAAGATCAATACTTCTGTTCTTGTGCCAATACCAAACTGATTTGATTATTACTGCTTTACAGTACAACTTGAAGTCTGGGAGACTGATGCCTCCCAGTTTGTTCTTTTTGCTTAAGATTGCTTTTGCTATACGAGGTCTTTTTCTGGTTCCATACAAAGTGAAGAATTATTTTTTCTAGTTCTGTAAAGAATGAAGATGGTACTTTGATGGGGATTGCATTTATTCTGTAGATCACTTTAGGTAATATAGACATTTTAGCTAATAGAATTCAGCAACATATCAAAAAAATAATTCATCACGACCAAGTGGGCTTTATTCCAGGGATGCAAGGCTGGTTCAACATTTGCAAATCTATAAATGCAGTTCACCTCATAAATAAAACCAAGAACAAAGACCATATGATTTTCTCAATAGATGCAGAAAAAGCATTTGATAAAGTCCAACACGCTTTTATGATAAAGACTCTAAACTAATAGGTCATCTTTTTGATCAGTACTAATTTCTATATCTTCCATTTACTATATGCATTTACTATAACAGTTCTATCTATCACTAATGATAGGATTTAAAAATTAAAATAGTTATACTATAAAGCGAAATAAAGAACCATTATCAAGCCATACATCTAAACCGAATGATCACAGTCATCTCTTTAAATAAGCATTCCTTAAAAGTTAAACTAATTTGGATGCTTATTTCCTTAATGATAAAAATATTTCACTAAATTATCAGAGGATATATTTCTTATAGCAATTTGCATAGTAAAATAAAAATAATAATCAAAATCACGGGGGGAGGGAGGCAAGGGCAATGTACGTAATCTTGTAATAAAAAAAAAATAAAATAAATAAAAATAAAAAAAAAATCAAAATCACACCTGGGAAAGAGAATGTGATAGGATGAGGATGTCAAGAACCATGGCTCTTTCTACAACTTTTCAATTTTTGCTAGAATGCATTCATGTACCACTACTATAATTAAAAACAGAGTTCTTAAAAAACTTTTAAAAATCTTTGTAGACTGAAATGGAAATATTTTGCAAGTTGCAATATCTTTCCCTCCACATGAGGCTTCCATTGCCCTTGTGGACCCCCTTGGTTGCTTCACTTTCCATCGCAGGTTTATATTCTACTCGCCCCACCTCCAACAACGGGGATCAAATTTCAATGTGAGATTTGGATGGGCCAAACATCCAAGCCATTATCAGGCACTCAAAAACTGTTTGCTGAACTGAATGGCACCTGGCAACATGGGGAATAAAAATGACAAACAAATGGTCACTGACAAAACCTATAATCTAGATAGACTAAATCATGCTCTAAAAGGTGCACATAGAATTTTGGAAGAGAGTAAGGAAAACATAACATACTGCCAGTGGTTTTGAGGTTAAAAAAGCCTAAAACCAGCAGAACCCAAACCAGAATCAATTATTCCTGACTCCCTAGGTATACAACTATAAAATTAAAGGGGGTGAGAAAAATAAAAATATAGGAAAAGTAACCTATACTGAGTTTCTATGTGCCATGCAGTGCATTAGACATTTATGTTGATTAAAACTTATTTTAGGATTCAGGTTTCAGCTCGGAAATGTAAAGCACTGGGAAGCCATCATTTTCTTCCCTTACAACAAGAAAAAAGCTACACAAACTGAAAAGCAACTACTTTTCTTGGACATATCAGAGAACTTAGGTCATAGGACTACCACTATCCCAATATCTGGAGAGACAGGTGCCTGCAGGGAGACATAGGATCTGAGCACATAAATCTGTAGGAAGATTACACTAGTAATTCTTACAAATTACTAGAAGCCAGAGTATGGGCTGGCATGAGAGTGTGAAGCTCTAGGGCTCCATATAGAGGGGTTGCCATCCTCTTACAAGCTTTTCCTATAGGAATCCCACCAGGCTGTCACACGGAAGAAAGATTAGGAAAAATCTCAAAGCTCCCACTATGGTGCTAGCTTGCTGAGGAAAACAGCAGCCACTGTGAAACCCACCCAGACCCCTTTCCTTTATCTCCAGTACAGAACAAAAAGGCTTAATCTTCAGGGGTAAGGACTTAAAACCCGTGCCCTAAAAGAAATGTTAAAGGAAATTCTTCTTGTAAAAAGATTGTGATTAATGTGGGAAACCTAGATTATCATTAAAAAAAAAGGAAGAGCATTGGGAAAGGTATAAATGAAGGTAGAATATAATCTATTTTAAAAAATATATATATTTGAAAGGCCAATTTCCCAGACACCAGCCAAGGGCCAATCTTGCAAGCATGCCTTTGAAAGATAGCAGCCTCAGGCCTAGTATGTTAACTCCTTTCTGCACAATAGGTTATATACAGAAAACAAAAACGAAAACAATCCTACAGCTAACATCATACTTAATGGTGAGAGACGGAATGCTTTCCAAGATTTGAACAAGTTAAGGATGTCCTCTATTAGCACTACAATTCTGAAAAAGAAGAAAATAAAAAGCCAGAGTACTCATATCGCCTAATTTCAAGACTTAAAATAAAGCTATACTAATCAAGACAGTGTGTTAATGGAAAAATAATAGACAGGTAGATCAACAGAAAACCCAGAAATAGATACCCACAAGCATACTCAACTGATTGTTAACACAGGTGCAAAGGCAGTTCAATGAAGAAAAAATAGTTTTTTCAACAAATAGTGCTGGGAGAAGTGGACACCTATGTGTAGAAAAATGAACCTCAATACATACTTCACATTCATGGCTGGTGGGAATGCAAAAATGGTGGAACCACTTTGGAAGGTAGTTTGGCAGTTTCTGACAAAGACCCAACAATCCCACTCCTAGGTAATTACCCAAATGAACCGAAAACTTATGTCTATGCAAAGATCTGAAAACTTATGTCCACGCAAAGATCTATACACTAATGTTTGCCACAGCTTTATTCATAATCACCAAAAAATTGGTAGCAACCAAGCTGTCCTTCAACAGGTAAATAACAGCGGTAAATATACATAATGGAATACTATTCAGCTATAAAAAAGAACATGTCATTAATTCACATAATATGTATGAATCCTATAAAAGCAGCCAGACCAGATACACATTATATGATTCCACTTATATGACATTCTGGAAAAGGCAGGGCTACAGTTAAAAATTCAGAAGTACACTATTGTGACACACTTCTGGAGGAAAAAACTGTCTGGATATTTTTTTGAACAGGGATAGCTCTGACCACATCAACTTGGATAGGAGTGTATGGAAATTTTAAAACAGGGAAATATATTCATATGGCTTCAAATTCAAAAGGTATATATAAAAGTTTACGCAGTGAAAAGTCTCCCTCCCACCTCCTACCCCCTGGCCAAGCATGCCCCAAAATTATCAGTGTCTTGAATATCCTTCCAGAGATATTGTATGTCTGTGTAAGCAAAACTGGATATATTATTGTCCCATTCACTATATATTTTACATAAATGGTAGCATACAATGACACTATTCTATTTCTTGCTTTTTTTTCACTTTGTACATCTTAGAGATCATGTGTTATCAGTGTAATCTTCCCCTGTATAACCAAGCCTTGATTGACAGGATATTACCAATCTTTTGCTATTACGAGCAACACTCCAATTAATTTGCAAAATTTATTGAATAAATTCCCAGAAATGTTTGCTGGGTCAAATAATGTGTGTGTTTATACATTTCATGGCTCCTTACAAGTCACTGACTTTTAAAATGTCAGATTTAAAATTTTTATCCTAGGAGGAAAGAAGGGAAGCTAAGATTCTATGACTAGACAATTTTCTGGAGGAATGTACGTCTCTAAGTTGTACAAAATGAGCCTACTATAGTTTCCCACATGTACCTCCGAGGATCCAGTTGCATTTTTATGTAATATATTTCAGGCCACCAACAAACTGCTGTAAAGCCTATTTCAGTTATGTGAAAAGTGTTACTTCTGAGACCTTCACGAGCAAAGGTCAAAGGCTGATGCCCCCAATTGGTAGTTCTTATGCACTCACTTCACACTACAATGCTGGATTCTTCACTGCAAACATAGGGAGATTTAAAAATCTTAACCAAATAAAACATACCTACAGAGAATCCTTTGTCCTTATTACAATGCCCAAATAAGGATTTCTTTTCTTAGGTAAAAATTATAAATCACATGAAGGTTCCAAGGAAAGACTGCAAATGTTTCTGTCATCTCTTAGATGGTGGATTCCCCCAAAACAGTCTTTTTGCTTGACCACAAAATCTAGTATGGTCTAGGTTTTTGTGATAAAGCTTGAACAGGAGATTGAAGAAATCCAGGGGCTCACAAGATCAGTGAGCAGTTATGCCACTGACAAGGGTATGTATGTCCAAAATCACACAGTCTCCCTTTGGCTTCCTCATAGAGAAACCATTACCCCACTAGAAGTAACACTTTTCACATAACTGAAATAGGTTTTACAGCAGTTTGTTTGTGGCCTGAAATATATTACATAAAAAGCAACTGGATCCTCGGAGGTACATGTGGGAAACTATAGTAGGCTCATTTTGTACAACTTAGAGATGTACATTTCTCCAGAAAATTGTCCAGTCATAGAATCTTAGCTTCCCTTCTTTCCTCCTAGGATAAAAATTTTAAATCTGACATTTTAAAAGTCAGTGGTGGGGGAGAGAAGGTGTTACTAATGGCACAATCATATTCCTTAGTCTCTAGAATACACTACATTCAGAAATGGGTATTTAATAAGATTTATCAAAGCTTACATTCATTACTAATTATTATGCATTACTGCAGCAATGGCTCCCAATCTTTTTCACATCTCCCTGTATCCAACACCCTTGAATAGCCACCTCCCATAAGACTCTGGATTGGGCCAGGAAGGCACTTCCATGCTTTAGCTGATAGGACAATAGCAGATGTGATGCAAGCAGACACTTGAAAAGTACTTGTGCATTGGTGCTTGCTCTCACTTGCTACTGTGTACTTTGAGACCACCATGCTAACAAGGCCACAGTGGCTCACGCCTATAATCCCAGAACTTTTGGAAGTTGAGATAGGAGGATCCTTTGAGGCCAGGAATTTGAGACCAGCCTGGGACTCCATCTCTACAAAAAATGAGAAAATTAGCTGGGTGTGATGGCATATGCCTGTAGTCCTAGCTACTCAGAAGGTTGAAGCTGGAGGATCACTCAAGGTTACAATAAGCTATGAATGCCTCACCACTCCAACCTTGTCAATAGAGCAGAGACCCTGTATCCAAGAAAAACAAAAAAGTCTAGAATAGTTGGCTGGAGGAGAGACCACAAAGTGTGCAGATGAGCCATCGCAGCTTAGGGTCCCCTAGACCAGCGGTCTGCGACCTTTTTTGCACCAGGGACGGGGTTCATGGAAGACAATTTTGCCACAGATGGGGAGTTGGGGGGGGGGCGGAACTCAGTGATGCAAGCTAGCGATTGGGAGCAGAGTGGCTGTAAATACAGATGAAGCTCCGCTCGCTCCCCGCTCAGCTCCTGCTCTCGTCCCACCCCCACCCCCATTTCCTAAGTTTCATGAAAGATAATTTTTCCACAGATGGGGGTGGGGGTTGGGGACTGCAGCCCTAGAACAACCAAGTCTGCCAGCCACCAGATGTGTGAGTGAGGCCATTCTAGATTATCCAGCTGCCAGCTAACCACCACCCTCCTCCCAAAGGCTAATTGACAGAGGCTACTTAAAAGTAAATATTTTTGTGGGCCAGTACATATAGGAAGGGGGATAGAATACTGGTTTTCCTCTGTGAGGTTGACTCTGCATGTAAGAAATAGTTTCAAATAGAAAAACCTCCAGTACCTGGATGAGAATAAATAAATATATAAGTACTAAAAAATACTTAAATCTTACCAGATTCTCACAAATGTGCTGTCTGCCATCACAGATGGCACAAACAAAAAACACAAAAAATTTCCATTTAGTCACTGAAGTATCTTTATCACGATATATTTAAACCAAAGTCTTATACGCGACAGTTCCATTTCTAACATTGAACAACTCAGGTTTCCAGGAATTACTTTTTCTCCCAATTCTACTTTTTCCCCATGTGACAGGGCTCAGTGAAAGCTGAAAGAGCTCCCTTAATGCAGCCTAAAAAGCATCAGATATATGAGCCTAATTAAACCTCCTTCTAGAAGCATTCTGAAGGACCAGCTTCTTCCAGCATCACAGCAACTCTTTTTAGCCACTTTAATGGTGGGCAGTAAAAACTATTTAAGACCTACCCATTTGGGCCAGAAACATTGCCCCTATTGGATCACAAGATGGGACACTGAAGGGGAAATGACTTTCTTAAATCATTTTTGTTCAGGCCTCACTAGGTGCTTTTCAGGAGTAAGTAAACACATACACACACACACACACCATGTGGTTTAAGAAAAGGTGAAAAACACCTTCCAGCAACCTCCCATTCATTGTACTTGGAATAAAACACAAACTCCTTAATGAGATCCCATAAGGCCTTGTCAGTCTTCCCTTGACTACTTCATTTTTCCTTCCCCAGGTCCTAGCCAAACCTCTGCGGATACTTTCCACATCTCTCTCCCACCTCAGTGCCCTTACAACACCTGCTGTTACCTCTGCCTGGCAATCTCTTCTCTTACCTTTTACTTTGCTTATTCCTGCTGGTCTCCCTCACAGAGGCATTCTACCTCTTACTTGCTGTGTGACCTTGGGCAAGTTACCTTTGCTTCAACTTTCTGAGCCTCACACTTCAGAGAGATACCTTGTCATCTAAGAGCAGCAGGCCTCAGAGAAGATGGATCTTCACGTTTGCATCCATTCCAAAAAACTCCCAGATATCAACTCTTCCAATCCTTAACCAAGCTGGTGTTCCCATGACCCCCTATGAACCCTTTCAGCAGAGCACTCTTCTGATTGTGTGAAGATTCCTTAATTCCTTTCCACTGGAAAGCTGAGCTGCTAAAGGGATGAATATCTTTTACCTTTTATATTGCTAGCAAATAGAAAGCACTCAATACAAGTTTGCTGAATGAATTAAATGAAAATGCTGGAGAATATGTTATTGTGGTAAAGTTGGGGGGGAGTGAATTTTCTTAACATTAAAATTTGGCATAGCTAGGAACAAACTTGTCAAAAATGGTGAGAAAAGGGGGGTTTATCTTAATCATTTTTACAATTGATAATGATTTCTATATCTAGAACCAGAGATTCTACATGATTTACAAATGTGTGCTTCACAGATATAGGTAGACTTTACCTCTGGGGCCCTGAATCACCACCACTGTTCTGCTATACCCAGTGGCTGCACCTGAGCCACTGTTCATGCTAGGATGCCCCTGACAAGTACCAATCTCTCAGTGGCTACTCTTAAACGGTTTGGAAAAAGTAACAGAGCAAATGATAAAGCAAATAAGAGCAAACTAAATAACTGGTGACCTTGGGTAATGGGAATATAGTGAGTTCTTTGTACTATTATTGCAACATTTTTATAATTATAATATCAAAATAAGTTTTTATAATCTAAAAAATAAGTTTCCCAGGAGATTGCAATACACAAAGATCTAGTGTACTGGCCATGTTGGTACCATATTTTCTTATCAGCAGTCCCAAAAAACGCACTCCAGGCCCAGGTTTCCTTCCTTGCCTATCAGCCAATATTAAGGGAAAAGGAGCTCCTTGGGTAGCAGGGCACAGACATGGCTTTTGGGTTGGGGCAGAGATTAAATTATTTGCACTTGAAGAGTATTCATGAACTCATAGGTGTCTCCTATTGGTCAAAGCCCCAGTACTATTTCCCCACACCAGGCCCACTACTTTCTTCAGTTGCCTACCCTCTGAATTCTTACCTTCCTTTCCCTAAGCCTAGCTGTGGGATCAGGCAAGTTTTTCCCAGGACCCTTTTTTCTTGCTCTCCCCTAAGAGAAGCACAGAGGCAGTTCTGATGGTAAGGCCTTTGCTGCTATTGTCTACAGAAAGACCTACAGGGAGGAGGCAAAAATAACCATGGGGGAGTCACAAAGATTCCAGAACACAGAAGAAAAGTGGTAGTTATTTGATCTGTAATGATCACTTGCTAGCACCCTTTTATTCTTTCATCACTTGTACCCACTCATCCTAGACACTCCCCACCCCCTAAACCAGAATGCTTCAGCTTTCCCAACCACTGTAACTGGAACAACAGAAACTTGTGATCCATTTAAGTGTCCCCAAGTCAGGAGAGTTCCAGATGGGTGTCACCCAACACCCACCTCTCACCTATAAGGTAAGTTGAGGTCACATTATTTACTCCCTGATAAGAGATTTTCTTCATGTAAGCCTTCATATTACCACTATCTTCCTCAGCTCCTATTTTGTGTAAGGTCCATGAGGAGGTAGGTGCATTATGTCCTATGATAATGTTCAACTTCCTTTTTGGCCTGAGTCTCTGTAACCCTGATCAAGGCTTGTAAGAGGCCCCTGTAATGTCATATCTTCACCAGAAATGGGCTGTTATGGTTGGTAGAAAAAAAGAGAGGGAAAAGACAAGCATTATTAAAGGAGAGGACCCTACTAAACCTACCAGCCTTCAAAATCCTCTGTTCTTTATGTTAACTTTCACCAACCCATACTTCTTAGCTATGATGACAGCCCTGCACCGTCACCTGTCCTGCTCTTAGGAATCTCCTCTACAGGCCAGAAGGTGGGTCACAGGTGCCCCTAAGGCTGCTTCCAAGTCATTCCTGGCTCCCAGCTGATCATAAACACTTCAAGGAGAAGTGGGAGGCCCTTCTCTACTTTTCCCTGTGACCAAGATTCACATCACACTGCTAAGGCCAAACAACATGACTCAGAAAAGGGGAGACAGTGTGGATTCTACAGCCAGATCTGCACCCCTGAATATTCCAGAACTGACTGGACAGAAGATGCAAGGAACTGTTTCAAGGCAACGATCTTGGGTTAAGAGCTCTTTTCCAGCAAACAGAAGTGTGGAGAAGAACACAGTTGAGGAAAAAGGTGGCAATGATGGTAACTAACACTGATTAAGAGCTTAATATGTGTTGGGTACTGAGAAGCACTTCCCAAAGATCTCAGGTAATCCTTGAAGAGAGTGTATTATCCTTTTACAGTTTAAGTATTTAAGCTCAGAGTTCCCTTTAAATGAAAGAGAAAATGATATGTTATGGAGGTAGAATACGCCTAGGCTAAACAAAAGAGAAAAAAAAATCTATTTTCATTTATCCGGAGAGAAATCACATCATGCTATAAAATCATGAGAGAACTACACTACTCAAAGGGTACAAAGGCCGGGATCCACATTCCCATGGCCTACAGATGTTTTGAAAGTATTAAACTAAATAAAAACACGATGCTTTTGTTCAAGCCAACTCCTCTTCTCTTATCCTCACCCCAACCCCCCTGCCCAGGCGGACAAGAAGTGGCTGCAGGGAAAGTACTTAAACGGAGAACTACTCTGGGAAAGTGGATTGTGGGCTGCTTAAACTAAGCAAAGATGTGCCATCAGTTTTTAACCTAAATTATTCTTCATTATTTTCCGAGTTTAGAGAGAAAGCAGTTATCTCTATCAGACTGAACACAGGGAAGGAGGTCGCCTTTCCCTCTAGGCCAGTGGAATCACCGTCAACACGGTTTTGATTTCTTATACAATCAGACGGCAGAGGAGCGGGGGAGCGGGGATTTTATCCTCAGCTTCACAGATAAACGTATCTCAGGAAGGAAAAAAAAAAAAAAAAAAGAACTCGCGCACATCTGAGGCCATGGATTTCCTTGCAACTCAGAAAGTCGGAGAAGCGGCCAAACAAGTTTCTTGCCAAATCCCTAGGAGCTACATATGTCCCAGGGCTGCACAACGATATAAACTTTTAAACATGCCGTCACATACCACCATTACGGTCACTCACTCGAGATCCCCGCCCCCCTTCTCGGTACAAATAATAAACGCAGGTTGTCCTGCGCAATTTAAAGCCAGACTTCACCGAAGTAGTGGCTTTGCTCTGAAAAGCGGGAGAAAAACACTGTAGGCTATTTTAAACAAATCTACGGCCCCCATGGCGAAGGGAATAAAACGAACTCGAGAGCTGGAGAAAAGTTAAGAACTTTGCTGTGCTCTGTGATGGGAAAATTTCCCAGAAAGACTTACAAAGCCCTCAATCTTCCCACACCTCAAGACCGCCCGGCGCTTGGTGGCCTCGGACCCGCAGAGTCCGAACAATGACGGGAGGGGGAGGGAAAGTTCGCCGGCCCGAGGGGCGCTCGCGCTCCCGCTCCCGCTCCCGCTCGGGGAGCACCCGAGCTTCCCGGGGTGCCTCGCCTCTCAAGGAACGGCTCTTTCCGCCCCCCAACGTCGAAACAGCCAGGGCACGCCCTCGCTCCCTGAAGCATCCAACCCCAGGCGGCCGGCAGAGCAGGTCCTCCGGCCACGGGTCTGGCCCGGTGGCGCCCCGAAACCAGGCAAAGGGCAGGGAGGGAGGCAGGGGGCACCGGAGGGAACCGCCACAGTTATGGCGCTCAATTCCTGCCCGGTGTAGCCGGGAGCTGCGGCCGAGCTCGCGCGTCCGCCCCCGCCCCCCGCCCCCCGCCCGGGCCACCAGGCACTGTCCTGGCCAGCAGAGGGGCCACCAGTCACTTTACCTCAGCCCACCCATGCTCTCGGCCCGGAGGCGCTAGGGACGCCGGAGGCGACCACGATGTGGAGCCGGAGCGACCCGGACCGCGGCGAGGCCGGGCCGGGACCTTGCGCACCCCGCCGCCGGCTTCCACTCGCCGAGGCTGCCACTCCCGCTGCCCGCCCGGCGTGCCGCCCCCAACCTCGCTCGCGCCGCGTACGGGCGCCGTGGCGCTTACCTTCCCGCAGCCGGGTCCCCGCTCCTTCCCGGCTCCACACTGCGGCCCGGCACTGTGCCGGCGAGTCCGGTAGGGATGGTAACCGCCCCCCTCACCGCTCGCTTTCTTCTCTTCCCTCCCTCGCACCTGCCCCCTAATCCCCTCCTCAGCCCCGCTGGGGCCGCCTCCCGCGCCTCAGCTCCCGCCCTCGGCCCTCGCCCGCCCGGCCCGTCAGGCCTCAGCGTTGGGCAGGCGGTTGGGCGGCGGCGGCGGCCGAGGCAGCGCGGAGCACTATTGTATTCCTGACACTGTGCGCTCCCACGCTCCGCCTCTTCCCTTTCCTTCCTCCCCCCACCAACCTATCCCCCCACCCACCGCCGGCCGCGCTCGCCTTACCCGACTGGTTCCCTGCCGTCTGCCCGCCGCGCGCTCTTCTGGCGGGCTGGGCGCCGTCGCCACCCGCCGGCTCGGAAGCTCCGCCCACTTAGGGCTCCCGCACCCGTGGCGTCGCGCTCCAGGTGGGTCTTCCCCCCCCTGCTGCGCGCGCTGCTGCCCCTGGGCGCCCCAGCCCCGCTGAGCGCCAGAGAGAACGAGGTGGGGATGTCTTGGCTGTGTCGAGATGACAAACTAAGCTTCTCGTGGCCCCTTCCAACTTTAAAGTTCTATAAGTGGGACTCTCATATAGAAACTTGGCGGCCACTATTGATTTACGTCGTTTGTGCCTAAATTACCTAAAATAATAAAGCCAAGGTGGCTATTAACAGAATACACTTATTCAATCGCAAGCACAAGTGCTTTATGATGTTGTGTGGCGGTTCTGATGTGTCAGTTCCATTAGGCTACAGCCCACAGTTGTTTAATCAAACACAAATCCAGCTGTTGTTGTTGAGGTCTTTTGCTGATGCAATGAAAGTTCCTAATCAGTTGACTTAAAGTAAGGGAGGTTATCATGGATAATGTAGGTGGGCCTGACCGAATCAGTTGGAAAGCCTTTAAATCAGGGCTGAGGTTTCCGAGTATGTAAAAGAGGGAAGAAGTTTTGCCCATGGGTGACAGCTTTGGCCTGTGCCCATTGGTTCCAGTCTACTCCTGATCTTCTCTTTCTGACTGTGTGCCCTACAGATTTCAGCCAGCTCCACAATCGTCTAAGACAATAGCTTCAAATGAATGAATGAATAGCAGTGTATTTTATATATAGAATATATATATTAATAATTTCCTGTGGGTTGTTGTCCTTTGGTTGAATCCTGACCAATACAGATGTTTAAGCAACAAACCTTTTTGGTCTACCTCTCTGGGTTTGGAAATGTACCTTGTGCAGCTATGATGAACTCATGTAGTCATTTTCATTTACATTTCTAGTGTGATAAATAGTTTAGGCTCTTTTGTATTTTCTATATTCCATATTCAAGATGTAATTCTATTTTATAACATGCAAATGTGTGAGTTCTAAAATATTCATAGTCCTTCAGACTTACCTCACTTTATTGTACTTATTTTTAAATAGTTATAGATTTACAGGAAGTTGTAAAAAATTATTACAAAGCGGTCCCATGTACCATAGCTTCACCCAGTTCTCCCAATGGTAATACCTTATATAACTATAATGCAATATCAAAACCAAGATATTGACATTGGTACAATCCACAGACCTTATTTGGAGTTCATCAATTTTGCATGCACTGATTTCTTAGTCTGTGTATATAGTTCTATGCAATTTTAACAGTGTAGACCCGTGTAATCAGCACAATAAACTGTTCCTCCACCACAAAGATTCCTCCTCTACCCTTTATAGTCACAGTCACCCTCCTTCCCCTACTCCAATCCCTGGCAGCCCCTAACATATTCTCCATCTCTATAATTTTATCATTTTAAGATTACTACATAAATGGAATCATACCTTTTGAAATCACCTTTTCTTCACTCAGCATAATTTTCTTGAGATGCACCCAAGTTTCATGCATAAATAGTTCATTACTTTTTATTGCTGAGTAGTAGTCTATGGAATGGTGAATAGCTTGTTTAACTATTCACCCATTGAAGGACATTTGGGTTGTTTCTACTTTTTGCCTAATAAAAAGAATAAAACTGCTATGAACATGTAGAAGTTTTTGTGTAAATATAAGTTTTGATTTCGCTTTGACAAATTCCCAAGAGTGCACTTGCTAGGTCAAATGGTTAAGTGTATGTTTAGTGTTATCTGGGTTGGATGGTAAGTGTATGTTTAGTGTTATAAGAAACTGCCAAATTTTCCCAGACTGGCTATACCATTTTATATTCCCACCAGCAATGTATGAGAGATCCGATTTCTCCACATCTTTGTCAGCATGTGGTATTTTCACTATCTTTTTCTTTTAGCCATTCTAATAGATGTGTAGTGATATCGCATTTGTTTTAAATTGCATTTCCCTAATGGGTAATAATGTTGAACATCTTTTCATGTGCTTATTTGCCATTTGTATATCCTCTTTGGTGAAATGTCTGTTCATGTCATTTGCCTATTTTCTAATTGTTATAGTTTTATATTTTACCTTTAAGTCTATGATTCATTTTGAATCAATTTTTATATAAGATGTGAACTTAAGATTGAGGTTCATATGTTTGCCTATGGATGTCTGATGGCTCAAATAAAATGACTATTTTTCCTCTATTGAATTGTTCTTGCGCCTTTATCAAAACCAGTTGGGCATATTTGTGTTGGGCTATTTATGTGAGTCTGTTTCTGGGTTCTCTTTTCTGTTCTATTGATCTATGTGTCTATCTTTCTGTGAATACCAGTTGTGATTACTCTAGCTATACAATAATAATAAATAATAAGCCTTAACATTGGGTGGAGTGAGTGATTCCTCCCACTTTATTCTCTTTTTCAAAATTGTTTTAGCCATTCAAGGTTATTTTCCTTTCTATATAAATTTTGGAATGACCTTTTATGTATCTATAAAAACCTTGCTGGGATTTTGAGAGGAATTGTATTAAACCTATCGGTCAATTTGGGGAGAATTGATATCTTTACTACTGTATGTTGAGTCTTCCAATCCATGAACACGATATATCTGTTTCTCCATTTATTTAGATCTTCTTTGACTTCTTTCATCAGTATTTTGGAATTTCTAGCATATAAACCTTATGCGTGTTTTGTTAAGTGTATACCTAAGTATTTCACTTTCTTTGGAGTGATTGTAAATGGTATTGTTTTCCATTTCAATCTTCACATTCATTGTTCATTGTTAGCATACAGAAATATAATTAATTTTTGTGTGTTGCTCTTATAACCTGTGACCTTGCTGAACTCACTAGTTCTAGGAGTTTTTTGGTAGATTCTTTAGGATTTTCTATGTAGACAATCATGTTATCTGTGAATAGGAACAGTCTTATTTCTTCCTTTCCAATCTGTAAACCTTTTTATTTCCTTTTCTTATTGTGTTGGCTAGAGCATTTAGTACTATGTTGAATAAAGGTGGTGAGAGTGGACATCTTTCCCTTATTTCCTATCTTAGGGCGAAACAGTCTTTTGCCAATAAGTATGATGTTAGCTGCAGGGCTTTTTGTAGATGCTCTTTATCAAGTTGAGAAAGTATCCCTCTATTTATAGTTTGCTGAGAGTTTTTAATCAGGAATGAATGCTGAATTTTGTCAAATGCTTTTTCTTCATCAAGTGATATGACCATATGATTTTTCTTCTTTAACCTGTGGACATTGGTAGATTACATTGATTGAATATTGATTTTTGAACCAACCTTGCATAGCTGGAATAAACCCCACTTAGCTATGGTATAATTATTTTTATACCTTGTTGGATTCTATATTGCTGATTTTGTTGGAGATTTCTGTGTCAAAGTTCATGAGAGACATGAAATCTGTAATTTAGAGAGTTTTTTGGTACAGTCTTTGTGGCTTTTTGTGTTAGGATAACACTGACCTCATAAAATGAGTTGGAAAGCTGTGCAGAAAAGAGTTAACATAGCAGGCCCTGGGCAGGCATCCGGGAACTTGGATTTCAGAAGAGTTCTCACCATTCCGAGAACTGATAAGAGTGGCTCACCAGACCTAAACTGTTTGATCAAATGTGATTTATGCTAGGACTAGACTCAAATCTCCTGATTCTCAAGCTATACAGAAAAGAGTTAACATAGCAGGCCTGACTGCTATCCTTTGAAAGCCCTGCTCGTGAGGTTGGTCTTTGGATGGCATCTGAAACTTGGATTTGGGGAGGGCTCCCACCATTCACACGACTGATAAGACTGTTCACTGTGCCTAATCTGTTTGTACAAACATTATGGTTTACTCAGAACAGCTGCCTTCCTTCTGGGAATCTGGAATTTTGGTAAGTGATAGATAGAGGTTGCCCATATGACCAACCCCCAGTAAATGCCCTGCGAGCTGAGTTTCTAATGAACTTCCCTGATAAAAAATATTTTATACTTGTTGTCACAACTTGTTGCTGGAGGAATTGGTACATCCTTTGTGACACCACTGGGAGAGGACTCTTGGAAGCTTGTACTTGGTTTCCATTGGACTTCCATGTGCTTTTTCCTTTGCTGATTTTGTTCTGTATTCCCTCGCTGCAATAAATCATAGCCATGAGTATGACTATATGCTGCGTTCTGAGTCCTCATCGTGAATCATCAAGGCTGGGAACGGTTTTGGAGACTCCTGGCACAGAATGTTCCCTCCTCTTTGGTAGTCTGGAATGTATTGTGTAAAATTGGTGTTAATTCTTTAAATGGTTGGTAGAATTCTCCAGTGAAGCCATGTGGACCTGGAGCTTTCTTTTTTAAAGACCTTTTAAATTACAGATCCAATTTTAATGGTTATTGGATTATTCAGATGATAAATTTCATATTGGTTGAGTTTTGGTAGTTTGGGGTTTTCAAGGAATTGGTCCATTTCATCTAAGTTGTTGAATTTATGTACATAAGGTTTCTCACAGAATTCCTTTATTTTCCTCAGCGACTGCAATATCTGTAGTAAGATCTCATTTGCGATGTTAGTGACTTGGTCTTCTCTTTTTATCTTAGTCGATCTTGTAAAAGTATTGATCTTTTCAGAGAAACAGGTTTTTGCCTCATTGGTTTTATCTATTGTTTTCCTGTTTTCAATTTCACTAATTTCTGCTCTTACCTCTTATTATTTTCTTCCTTCTGCTTGCTTTGAGTTTTTTATTTTGCTCTTCTTTTTCTCGTCTCTTGAGGTGGGAGCTTACTTGATTATGATCTTCTCTCTTTTTTAATGTAAGCATTTAGTGCTATAAATTCCCATCAGCACTGCTTCAGCTACATTTTACAAATTTTGATATATTTTCATTTTCATTCAGTTCATTGTACTTTAAAAAATTTCCCTTATAACTTCATTTTTGAGCTATGAGTTAATGAGAAGTGTGTTGTCTAGTTTCCAAGTGTATGGATATTTTCCTGTTGACTTTGTGAATGATTTCTAATTTGACTCCATTATGGTCAGAGAACATACTCTGCATGACTTCAATTCTTTTACATTTGTTGAAGTTTGTTTTATGACCCATGACCCAGAATATGGGCTATCTTGGTGAATGTTTCATGGGTATTTGAAAAGAATGTAAGTTATGCTACTGTTGGGTAGATTGTCCTATAAATTAGATCCTGTTGGTTTATGATGTTTTTGAGTTCTATAATCTTGCTGATTTTCTATCTAGTAGTTCTTTTGCTGAGAGGAGGGCATGAAGTCTCCAACTATCACTGTGGATTTGTCTGTTTCTCTTTCAGCTCTATCAGATTTTACTTCATGTATTTTGAAGCTCTATTTATTGATTCATACACATTTAAGATTTCTGTGTCTTCTTAGTGGATTAACCCATTTATCATTATGTAAATCCCTCTTTGTCCCTGGTAATGTTATTTGCTCTGAAGTCTACTTTTCTGATATTAATACATAGCCACTCCTGCTTTTATAAGTTAATGTTTGTATATAGTATATCTTTTTCTATCCTTTTACTTTCTGCCTACCCATGTTGTCATATTCGAAGTGAGTTTCTTGTGGATGGCATTTAGAGGGTTTTTTTAAAAGTCCATTTTGTGAATCTCTGTCTTTTAATTCATGTGTTTAGACCATTTAACCTGAACATAATTATTGATGTCTTGGGGCTTAAGTCTAACGTTTTATTATTGGCTTTCTGTCTGTTCCCTCTATTTCTCACTGCTCTGTTTTCCTTTTCTTGCCTTATTGTGGGTTACTTGAATATTTTTTAGAATTCCATTTGACTTACAGTGTTTTTGAGTATATCACTTTGAATAGTTTTCTTAATGTTCTAGGTATTAAAATATACATATGTAACTTATCACATTCTACTGTTATCAACATTTTACCACTTCTGGTAAAGTGTAGAAATCTTATTTTCATTTAGGTCCCTTTACCCTCCTACTTTTAAAATATAATTTTCTTATTTCCTCTCTATCTATTGAACCCAACATCAGATGGTATTTTAATTTTTGCATCAACAATCCAACATGATTGAAAAATTCATGAGAAAATGAT
Source organism: Lepilemur ruficaudatus (assembly GCA_963574885.1). Taxonomy (NCBI): domain Eukaryota; kingdom Metazoa; phylum Chordata; class Mammalia; order Primates; family Lepilemuridae; genus Lepilemur; species Lepilemur ruficaudatus. The sequence continues at coordinate 29,118 of CAUYRT010092276.1, read as the reverse complement.
AGTTTATTATATTTATCCTTATTTTCACACATTTCATTGTTTTCCCCCCTTTCCAAAGTTCCAGGCCTCCTTCTCTTATCATTTGCTTTTTGTTTGGAGAACTTCCTTTAGCCATTCCTTAATGGTATGCCTGCTAGTGAAAATTTTATAAATTTTGTCATCTGAGAATGTCTTTATTTCCCCTTTATTCCTGAAGGATATTTTCACTGAACTTGGAATTCAGAGTTGACAGTTCTTTTCTTTCATCCCTTGAAAAATGTACCACTTTCTTCTAACCTTTATGGTTTCAGATGAGAAATCCACTATCATTTAAATCAGTGTTCCTCTATAGGTAATGCACGTTTTTCTCTCTATCTGCTTTTAAGATTTTTTTCTTTATCTTTAGTTTTCAGAAGTTGGTTATGATGTGTCTCAGTGTGGATATTTTTGGGTTTTCCTGGCCTACTTTTGGGGCTGTGGTTCCAATGACAATTTAGTTTTTAGCACCCTTGCAGTACTATTCTGGTCTGCTTTGTGTGCTACTCAGAGGGCCACCTTGAAAACCTTTGTGGTATGCTGCACTGTATGTAGTTTAGTTCTCAGACCTGCAGGCATGTTGATTTAATTCGTTTTGTGTTGGGTCAGACAGGTGTCTTTCCAGGACTTCCTATGCAGATTTAAAGAATGCCTTTCTTCAGCTTCCTCCTCTCTGAGATCCCTCCGGCACTCTAATTGGGAGGGTGAGGGGCACCAGCTGCCGCTGGCAGACAAAGGTGAAAGTCCAGACTCGTCACTCAGTCCCCACTGGCATGGCAACAGCGGGGAGGGGGAGCACCTGTCTGCATCCTCCGCTGATGCCGGGTGGGAGGGGAGCCGCAGATGTCCAGACTCCCTACTAGCTCTCTGCTGACACCACTGGTGGGAGAGGAAAGTGCCTCTCCAGCTGCCTTACCACTTGGTGGGGCTCCGGAGATTCGACACCCCACTTGGTCCCCCTCATGGTGCCAGTGAGGGGGATAGAAAGTGCCTCCTTGGTCCATCTAATGCCACCAGGGGAACAGTCGGGAGATGCCAGAACTTCGGGGGCTGAAAGTGCTAACCCTGCCTACCTGCTGCTGCTAGGTGGGGGATAGCAGTCTGGACTCCTTGCTGAGTGTATGCTGATGCTGCCAGCTGGGCTGAGCACGCCTTCTCTGGCTGTCTGGTGTGACTGTGGCTCCCACTAGCTCTTGGCTGATGCCCAGCGGGGGAGGAAAGTGCTTCCCCAGTGCCGCTGGGGCTCCCACTCAGCTGGTGATCCCGGAGGGGCGGTACGCGTTTCCCTGCAGCTACTGAATGGGAGACTGTCATCTCTAGTCCCTACTCGGTCTGTGCTTTGCTGACACCACAGGATCGACTCGGGTATGGCCGGTACTGTCCAAAAGGTTTTTCTTAACGCTGGGCTGGATTTTACTCCTTTCTTAGTCCTTTAGCCACAAATAACAGATTTTTCTTTTGTTTGCTCTGATTGGAAATTCTAGGTTCCAGGCTTCTGCAGCACCCAGCCTGGGACTTGCGGAAAATAAAAAGAAAAGCGAGGGAAATCATCATAGTATCATTCCTCAAGTCCTGAGGCCACTCTGTTTTCCTCTTTCCACCTTCCAGAGTCCTCTTATGATGGACTTTTGTATTATTTTCAGGGATTTTTATTGCACTTATCAGGGAAGAGCAAGGAGAAATGAGTCTATGCCGTCATGCTTGAAACGTGAAGTTACCTTATATTTTAAAAGAAACTAATGAAATGATTAACAAAGAAATTTTTCTGTTTCAGTTGGAAAAGAGAAAGTATTGGAAGTCAGGAGTCATGACTTCAGTTTGTACTTTAAAGCCAAAACTATTTAACTATTTGTCATCTTTTTTTTTTTATTTATAAAATGGAACTATACTTTCAGAAGGCAGAGGGGATTGTTTATCTGTCTTTGTGGAGCCACTGATTGATGAAACTGAATGCAATATCTTTAAACTGCTTGTGCTATTGTGCAAACACTATGGTGGTGTAACTTGCCCAAAATGGGCTCAGGGGACCAAAAGAGAAAAGGCCAAAGAAACATAGAGAAGTAAATAATCGTTCTTGGCAAGACCTCCGTTCCTTTTTCTCCTTTCTCTCCAATTTCTTTCTTGTCCATCACACCAAAGTCCACATGATAAAAATCAATAACAGGCCCCATTTTCCTTAGACAAGTAAAATACCCACTTTCCACGTGAGTTAATCTGTGCACTGTAATATGTATGTAAATCCATAGACAAATGGTCTGGAAGGATACAAACCAAACTGATAATGGTAGTTACCAGTGGGAGTAGGGGATCAAAGATTCATCTGCAGTTTTTTTCAGGGAAAGTAAAACTCTGTATTATTTGTGTAATTAGCAAGTAATAATAAAACAGAAACAACTTGTATATCTGCCAAGCCACATGAGTCTGATTAAAAAAAGAATTTAAGATATGCTCCCTTTTTTCTCAGTGAAAAATGATTTCACACTCATGAAACCTGGTGACACCTAACATTTGTTCAGAACTTCACCACCGTGACTCACAAGAACATTCTCAAATAAATTAGAAAAAAATGCTGATTTTTTTCAAATAAAAAAGTAATTGTAAACACCAGCAATTTTTGTCTGCACTCGTTGAAATGATAACATGTAAAAATGGTCTTCATATACACATAAGTAAATACAAAGGCCCTATAGTGAGAGAGTCTTTATAATCCATGAAATAAATTAATAAGCAATGGAAACCTCACTTGATTCTTTGCTATATATTGATATCCAAAATAGTGCCACTAGACAGAGACAATCTACAAAAAAAAAAAATTGGAAAGAACTTTGGACTCACAAGACTTCACTTGTGAAGGCTGTGTTCACAGAAGGAGGCAAAAAAAAATCAATATTTTGGGAGCATCTACTGTGTCTCAAGTGTTTAACTTATATTTTCTCATCTAATCCTCCCTAGACCCTCAAGATAGTAATCGTTATTCGCATTTTACAGGTAAGCAAACTGAAGCTCAGAGACAAAATAACTTGCCCAACATCATTAGTGGACAGTAGGTACACTTCAAAACAAAATGCTTTCTACTCGTATGTGGGTTTGAGTATTTCAAAGCATCTACCATTTCTATCCCAAGGGAAAGCGGAAGTAGCCGGCTAATCTAGTCCAGTACTCATTAAACATTTATGACATGAGAAAATTATTTTATAACTGAAATACATACCTGTTCTTTGAAATCCTTCCTTCTCAGGTGTTAACTTCAATTGAATTGAAGAACTAATTTTCTTACCAATGAACTGAAAACAGTTTAGTGGAATCAGGCACTAGCATACACCCAATGGATGATTATAATCACTGTAGCTTCCTTTTACTAGATGGTTAATGACCTTCATAGACCAAATATGTGTTCAAGCTGATGCCATAGATGAGTAATATTGACACTATCTCTTCTTGGAAGCTGCTCTGAGCTTGTAATTTATTTTCACAAAGAAAAAAATATTCACTGATGGAAGTTAAAAACAAAATGAAATACCAAACATCACTGTACTGGTCAGTTTTATATGTCAACATAGCTAGGCTATAGCCCCCAGTTATTCAGTTAAACACTAATATAGGTGGCACTGAGAAGGTGTTTTGTAGATGTGATTCAAGTCCATAATAAGTTGACTTTAAATAGGGAAGATTATCTCAGATAATCTGGTAGGCCTGATTCAATCAGTTGAAGGCCTTAGCAGCAGAACTGAGGCTTTCCTGAACAGGAAATCCTGCCTGTGGACAGCAGCATCAGCTTGTGCCTGAGAGCTCCAGCCTGCCGTTTCTGATGGCCTGCCCGAAGGATTTCAGATTTCAGACTTGCCTAGCCAGCTCCCAAAATCACATAAGCCGATTCATCTATATCTGTATCTATATGTGTATCTCCTAGTGGTTCTTTTTTTATGGTAGAAGCCTGACTGATACAACCACTATCTTTACTTTTATTTTCTTAATTTTATTTTAACTTTTTAGAGACATGGTCGCTCTGTTGCCCAGGCTGGAGTGCAGTGGTACCATCATAGCTCACTGCAGCCTCTCACTCACTCCTGGGCTCAAGCAATCCTCTCACCTTAGCCTCCTGAGTAGCTATGCCACCATGCCTGGGTAATTAAAAAAAATTTTTTTAGACATGGGATCTTGCTATGTTGCCCAGGCTGGTCTCTAACTCCTGGCCCCAAGCAATCCTCCCCCAACTCCCAGCCTCTCAAAGCTCTGGGATTATAGGCATGAGCCAGCATGGCCAGCCTATCTTTACTTTTATATAAATCAACCCAGAACCTATATGCACTTAAGGAAAAAATTATTTTTCCTTGAATTTAGTATTCTGTCTTTAGATTGGAATTTTCTAAATCAGAAATATCAAAGGGGCTTAAGAAAGTACCTGATTCCAAAGAATGCTCAACTTCAGAGACCATCCATCATTTTCCATATTACAAGTAAACTACACAGTGTGTGGCTTAGGAGAGAGTTGTTCCTTTTGGGAACCACCATCTGAGTTCTCAGAAGTCTCTATTCAGTTTCCTAAAGATAGAAGTACCACGGAAGCCCGTGAAAACTGCTCCAGGCCTTCTTCTATGCTCTATGCAAATCCATCCATAAATCCTGCATATCTAATAAGATACAAGAACCAGTTTTAAAAAAATCACAACAACAATAATATTGTTCCTTAAGTTCTCCAGAAATATCTTAGGAATAGTTTGCTTCTTTGAGAGACATTTCCCAAATGATTTCATCCCACTCTTTATCCCCCTGAAGAAATTTTTGGGTTACTTTTGGAAATGTTATTAAATCATTTCCCCCCCTTTTTTTAACTGTTATTTTTTTATTCATCTATTTATTTAAAACTGATCTTTCAGAAATAATTTAATATGGCCTGTTTTGTCCAGTGGAGGTGTGGGGTGTCAGAGACCAAGGAGTGTTTAGGGAGAATCCTCTCGAAGCGTTGACCTGGTGTGGGCATCAAACCTCAAGCAGGATAAGGAGGATAGCCACACGTGGTGGTGGTGGCAATGGGGTACTCCCCAGCCTGGGGCATTGGAGTTCAAGCTAGGGAAAGAGTCCCTCTCATCTGTCTATGGTATATGCTAAACTAAACAGATTGTAAGCATCATGTGGCAAATACTGATAGTTGCTTACCCAATATCCATTCTTTTCATCTTTACTGTCAGAACCTCTAATTTTCAGCAAGATAATGTGCCTAGTAAAAATACCTCCTTAGACTCCCCTGAAGCCAGGATGGCCATATGATCCAGCTCTGCCAAATGAGATACAAGTAGAAGTCTACTGAGTGAGGCTTCTGGTGAAGTTATTGTTTTCCTGATGAAAAGGGACAGATTTTGACTGTTTGACTGTGAGTGACTTTTGCCACTCACCTTCTCCATTCCTTTTGCCTAGAATGCAGTCAGGATACTTAAGAGGTATAAGAACTATCTTAGCAGTATAAAGAAAAATTACATGTTTAGGAGGAGGGAAGATACAAAGAGCCTAGGACCTTTAAGACACTTCGGTGTTGCTGAGTTGCCTACCTCAAGACTTTTCGTAACTTGAGAACCAGCATGTTATTCTTTTTTGTTTTTTTGGTACCCTGCTAACAGTTGTTCTCTTCACCCTTCTACCTCCATCCTACAATGTTCAGCTCATAATAGGTATTCTTTAGTGGCGTTAGGATACTAGAGCCCCCTCAAACATGTTCATATTTGTATTCATCCAACTAGTTTTTGCTTCAGGCAGTATTTGGTTGCCCGAGGCCAAGAGGAGGCAGGTACAGAAGTCTTGGTGTCTGTCTACAGAGAGTTTTGTGTCATTTTAGAAAAATAAGACATGAGGAGAGTATTACTTCAGGGTTTTCTATGATTTAGGAGGAGAACTAACACTGAGGCTAGTATTTTTACTTGATCTATTTCATTGAATACTCAAAATAGAATAACTGCAAAGTAGACATAACTCTCATCTTACAGATGCAGAAACTAAAGACAATACATAGTTGGTGGAGATCCAGACAGGTAGTATATAGCAGAATGTAAGTCAAACTCAGGTCTGAGGGTTCTCACATCCACACTTGCTCTTTGCAGTTCTGACATGGCTGGTCCAAATGATCAGCAGTCAGTGGCTTCCTGGAGGACACAGAACTTGGATCAGTCCTGAAGGATGGGCAGAATTTGAAGCTTTGAGGTGGGGAGTGGAAAAAGGGATTCCAGACATGGAATGGAACATAAGCAAAGACCAGTTTTCATTGATCATGCCCTATTAAGTAGTGAGAAGTTCAAATGGCTAAAGCAGAAGATTCAGTTCTTTAAACAAGTATCTGTTGACTTATCTCAACATCCTGTAATATTCACTGTGGGATATAACAAGGATAGTTTTGTGAAAGTACCTGGAGTGTAGTTGCTGCTTGGTTTTCGATGTTTTGTTCTTTAAAAAAAAGAAAGTGTTCTCTTTCCTCAAAACAAAGGTACTCATAATTTGGATTACTCAGAAAGCTGGCAATCTAGCTAGGGGAAATGCTTAAGTTATTTAAGAGTTCCAAAATACAAAGTGTCACAAGATGATGTAAGACTAGTGACAACAACCCCAAAGGCTGTGCTTTTAACTATTATGCTCCTTTACCCTGCAGTGTGTGGAATGTACAGGAGGAAGCAAGTGGAAAAGATCTCAAGTAGAGGAAAGATCCCAATCAAGAGGCTGATGTCACCCTGGGGTCAGTGACACACATTACGTTCATGAGGATGGGAATGGAAAGGAGAGGATGGAGAAAGAACATTTCAACAACAGGGCTAGTTAAGAGCTGCTTAGCAGGGTGAAACAAAGAACAGTCTAACATGACCCCCAAATGTCACTGGTATAACTGAGATAACTGCATGTCATTGATGGAAACGGAGGTGCCAGGACAGAGAGCCCAACTGGGAAGGAGGAATATGATGTGTTCAGTTTGGTGCATAGTGACACCAGGAGAACAATTATCTAACTGTTCATGTGAACATATTCGGTAGAGAGTTGAAGATTGAGGAACGTCAGTCAGATGAACAGCTGTGCTTAGTAGTGATAGTTGAAGCTGTGGTGAGAAAGGATCATGTACCTAAATGAAAGAATGTAGGGCTACAGTCGCCCTTCAATTTCTTGCCTCCTTGTTATAGTTTCTTTTTCCTCTCCTCTCCTCTCCTCTCCTCTCCTCTCCTCCCCTCCCCTCCCCTCTCCTCTCCTCTCCTCTCCTTTTCTTTTCTTAGACAGAGTCTCACTCTGTTGCCCTGGCTAGAGTGCCGTGGCGTCAGCCTAGCTCACAGCAACCTCAAACTCCTGGGCTCAAGCGATCCTCCTTAGCCTCCACAGTAGGTGGGACCACAGGTGCACCACCACACCTGGCTAATATTTTAGTTTCTTATTTGTCCTTTCAGTGTTTTCTAAATGCAAAATGAAGCATATCTATACACAGACTTACTATCTCCCCTTTCTTACACATAAGGTAGCATAATGGGTACACTGTTCCTGATCTTGGTTTTGTCATCTAACAGTAGGATTTTTCCTTATCGGTATATAGAGGTAGATTTTTGGTTTTTGTTGTTTTTAACTTCATGCGTATTTGAATGTTGTTTCTCTGCCCGTCTTTGATCTTTTCTTTCACCTTTAATACTTTGCACAGTTACCATGTTTAGGCTTTCTAACTGCCTGGAGGGTCATATGTATTTGGAAAAATACTCTGAGTAATTTTTGTATGCCCCTCCCTCAGGAATAGTGGTCAGGAACACAGACGTTGGTTTAGACCCCAGCCCAGACACTTACTTGCTCTGGTAATGCTGGTCTTTAGGGGAAAGGAGGCTCAGGATTGCTCTTCTCTTCTTCTTCCCCGCTCCCCACACCCCAGAAGCGTGTTAATCTGGATTGGGAAGATTCCATGGCACTAGGCTGAGTTATGGAAGGTGGAACTTTTGGAGGAGTAGAGGTAAGTGGTTATCTCTGTTTTCTTGTCCGGAATCGCCCTTTTGCTCTCCTTACTTTCCGCAGCAGCCATGCCTAGGGGCAGAGGCTCCCAGGCATCAAGTAAGCTATCTTTCTATCCCTATTTTTCCTCTCTAGCATTCATAGGCGGGGCCTTGTCACATCAGTGGAGGAAGAGCCAAGCCTAGAATGTGCACTTTGCGGGCCCCAGGCCAATCCAGCATAGGAAAATTGCAATGGGCCAGCCTCATTCCTTGCGGTTGCACATTGGAGTTTTCGGCCAAAGCCCCAGCTAATAATAAAGGTCACTTTTCTTTATTTTATACTCTGGGAAAATCTATATTCCCTGAGATCTCCAGGAAACAGGTAATTGGGGCAAGATTCAGGTTCTACTCTATCCTGGCTAAATACATGCTTAACCATATTGGTCTCATCCTTTAATAGATCCCCACTTCCCAGTTTCAAACATGTGACCCTGAACAAATGAGGTACTTGACCTAAGTTTCAATTTCTTCATCTGGCAAAATGGGACCAATAATTCGGTCTTCATACATTTGATGTGAAGGTTAAATGACTTAATGTATGCAAAATACTTAACACAGTGCCTGGCCATTACGGCAGGTGCTCAATAAATGGTTGTTATTATTTTTTACTATTGTTATTGATAGCGTAGTGGTTAAAAGCATGGGTTTTAGAGTTAAACTGCTCTCTCTGGTCTTGAGTCCAGACTGAACTTAGCATCTGTTTGACCCAGGGAAGTTAGCTAACCTCACTAAGTTTCAATTTCCTCAATCATAAAAACAGTGATAGTAATAATACCTCTCTCTTAGGATTGCTGAGAAGATTAAATGAGATTTCATATGTAAAGTGCTTAACACAGAGCCTGACATATAAACAGCTGATATATCGTAACAGCATTTCAAAACCCAAACCCAACTATACTTAAATGATTTCTGCCTCTTCAGATAAGGTGGGAGGTACCTCTTCCCATATACCTGGGGGGAGGAATGCAACATTCACCCACAAAAATGCACTCATAGTACATTAAATTGTACACTTAAATTTTTGTCAAGAGAGCAGGTCTTGTGTTATGTTTTTTCACAATTAAAAAAATGCACTCATAGAAACTCGTTTGTAAGGGTGAAGGAAGGGCACTGTAACACTCTGAGCATCTATCATGTGGCCCGTGGTTTGCATTTTTCCTTATACTTAATGATAATATAATTGGAACAATACCTATATGTAGTGCTGTTAGATTCAGTATGAACAGTAGCATATAGGTCTCAAATGCTGCCCTATGTATTGCCATAACCTTCGATCATTTATTTGCTTTACAAATACATGTTAACACAAAAGGACTTGTAATATTATACACCTGATCAAAGATGTACAATGGAGGTCAGCATTTTTTTTTTTCATTTCAAGCAGCTGAGCCCTGGCTCAAGTCAGACTCTTTAAGCACCACATTTTTGCATGTGTTTTTCTTTATTCTATGTTACGCTACTTTTAAAACAGTAATGGGAAGGGGATAATCATATGTCACCCGAATCCTGGTCTACTGCTACCATTGACTAAATGCCAAGAAATACATTTGAAATAACAAATTACAATTAAATCTCATAGAAAGACATCAATGTATTTATACTGAGGAAACAGGAAGAAAAATCATTTAAAGAAAATAAAGGTAGAGTGTGCATTTAGGAATTTACGTTTCATTAAAATTTTAGATTTACAACTAAACCTTTATTCCAGGAAAGAGAGAAAAGCCATCATTGCCATCGTTTTCCCTGCAAAAGTTGGAGCAACACTGAACACTTCCCTGGACAACCCCGCACATTTTATTGATGATGCCCAAGTTCATCCCTGAACACTGGAAGAAGTGGGAAGATGTCAAGAGATAAAAACAGAGGATGACAGATCTAAGAGGGACCAGGTGTCTGACTTTCCCCACAAACCCAAAGTAAGTAGCTGACTTTTTCCTTTTAACTCAGCCCCAGCATCAACAAATCACCACTCTGGCTTTATGCAACGTTTCCTAATGGAATAAAACAAAACTTGAATATGAAAACACATCAGAAGAAAAGTCAGAAATTGCTGGGCTCTTGTCTGTTTCCAATGAGTGCCACTGATGTTCTTAAAGCTTCCTAGGAGCCTCAGTGGGCAGAGACCATAATTACTATTTCAACAAAACAGAAAAGTAAAGATTGTAGAATGTTTTTTACTCCAAAACCATTCAAGGAGAGTACATGAAGACAGGAATTACAGAAGAGACTAAAGTCTGATAGAGTAGAATGAAGCATTGGATTGTGAGTCATTTAATCAAAAAACATTAAACATAGATCACATTACTGCACCTAAGCTAAGAATATAAAGATTTCTGAGCCTTGATTCTAGAGCTTAGGAAGCTAACAGTCTAGGATAGGGCTGGAGAAATAAAAATAAAATCCTAAGCCCCCTGACTGACTGAACGGACCCTCTCTTGGCCAAGGGGACCCCAGGGAAACCTTAAAACTGAGTTCCCAGCCATGACAGAATGGGAAATAGGACATGCCTCATTAGACACCCCTCGCTAACCACCATTAGGCTTTCTTCCCTAAGGGTTAAACAGAAACCAACACTTTGGAAAGATTCGTTCCTGCTGATTTCAGCCAACCTCGTGACTACTCCTCCCTTTTTGCAATTTGGGCACAACTGACCAGTATTCTTTCCTGATAAGAGACCACTGACCATGGAGTGGTTCTGACCAGTCTACAGAGTATGCACAGTGCGGATTTCGGTCCTCTGCTTCACCTTTTTTTTTTTTTTTAAAAAAGAGACAGGGTCTAGCTCTGTCGCCCAGGCTGGAGTGCAGTGGTGTGATCATAACTCCCTGCAGCCTCGAACTCCTGGGCTCAGGTGATCCTTCTGCCTCAGCCTCCCAAGTAGCTAGGACTACAGGCATGCGCCACCATGCCTGGCTATTTTATTTTTTGTAGAGACGGGGTCTCGCTATGTTGCCCAGGCTAGTCTCAAACTCCTGGCCTCAAGCCATCCTCCCGCCTCGCCCTTTGAAAGTGCTGGAATTACAGGCGTGAGCCACCACACCTGGCCTTTTGATGACAGAGGGCCAAAAACACCATTGGAACATGCTAATGCAGCCATTTTTTGTGCATGTGACCTATGAATGGGAATGAATCTCAATTGCACATGTGCATGTTTCTCCTCTCATAAATATTCATTACTCCTTCAGCTTATTAAATATGTATTAATATATTCAGCCACCCCACTCAGCATAAATTCCTGTTCCCTTTACCATTCCCTGGAAGTGCTTGCTCTCAGCTCTGGCTGGAGGCTGTGCTTCCTAGTCTGCAAGATGACCAGCCTACAGGCTACAACCCCTTATGAGAAATAAAGCTCTCCTTTCCAAATTTATGAACCTCATCATTCTTTAGTTGACAGGCTTCTTAAACTTTAATGTGCATGTGACTCCCCTGAATGTCTTGTTAAAAAGTAGATACTTATTCACCAGATCTGGAGTGGAGGCTGAGATTCTAACAAGTTCCTAGATGATGCTGGTGGTGCTGGTCCACAGACCAAGACTCCATACTTGGAGTAGCAAGAGAGGCATGGATAAAGAAATGGAATAAAGTGTTATAGGTACTTGGAAATCTGCACGGAGTACTATGTGAGCACCATGGAGGGATTGGGCCTTTCTACCTGAGAGTGTTAGAAAAGGCTTCATATAGGAGGAGATGGATGAGCTGAGTCTTGTACTCCTAGTAATCGCAGGGGGAAAGTCAAGAGGCCTGCATTATAGTTCAGTGACTATGGTATGAGTTGGACAGGCCATCTAAATTTTCTGACCCTCAATTTTCTTTCTCATCTGTAAAAGGAGGGATTGAAAATGTTCAGACTCTTCACAGTCCTAAAAACAGAAGACTCTAATGAGATAAATCTTAAAATATTTAATCTAAGATCTGTTTAGAAGTTGGGATAAAATATTAATAGTACAAAAGGTTCTCTTAATGTGCCTAACAAACTGATATACATTTAACACATGAAAGTACATCAATCAATAAGATAATAGCATTTAAGCCTTAGCCTATTATGCTTGTTTTTCGCTGTTCAGTTGCCTATTTGTGGCCAAGTGTGTGGCTTCACGGCTAAACTAAAGAACATCATATGATACCCCCCATCCAAGGGGAATCCATTCCAGGACCCCCAGTGGATGCCTGAAACTACAGATAGTACCTACTGAACCCTATATATATTAAATACTATAATTTTCCTATACATACATATGATAAAATTTTATTTATAAATTAAGCACAGTAAAATTAATAAAACAGTACAATTATAACAATATACTGTAATAAAAGTTATGTGAATGTAGTTTCACTCAAAATAGTTTATCGTACTATACTCACTTATTTTAGGACTGTGATTGACAGTCAGTTTTCAGTTACTGCAGGTAACTGAAACAGAAAAACAAAGCCACAAATAAAGGGGGATCTACTGTACTTGCTTTGCTCAGCACAATACTTAACATTTATAAAGTACTTTTCATTTTCAAGGCACTTTACAAACATCAGTTAATTACTTGTCACACAATTTGCAAGTTAATTTTCATTAGTCCAATTATAAGTGGATTAGATTAAACTCAAACAGTAAAGGCAGGCCCCACAGGGAGGATCAGAGCCAAGGTGAGAATGCTGGGGCTCTCTACTTCCTATGCTATTTATTTATAGGTGAGAACAAGCCCTCACCAGGAAGCATTAGAAAAGGGAAAAAAAATGACCACTTCTGAACATCTTGCTGAAGCTTACCACTTACAGTCAAAATGTCATACAAGGAAAGAGATGAATTATAAAGGCTCATTACCTCCCCCCACCATTTACCAAGAGAGAGAAAACCAAATCAACAGTGAATGATTCCATTTTAACAAAAAAAGGTTTGCATTACTAAAATTCAAATGAAGTTTGGCTTTTTTAGTGTTATACTTTTAAAACGATAAACTACTTTCTAGAATGAGTTTTGAAGGGGTAATCATACCCTAATTACAACAATACCTTCTCTTCCTATAAAGAACAGTTAAATATGTCCCTTGTAAGTGAGAAAAACAAAATTTTAAACATCAAAAATTATCCAGTATTTTTTGTTATTGTCTTGTGCAGTTCTGTTATTTCCAATGCTCCAAATGCTCTAAATGTATGCATAGAACCTTTATAAGTATAAATAAAAATAATACATATTATTTTAAAAACCAATCTGCAGTTTTAGTCTTCTGACTTATGGGCTAGGAGAGGAAGAAGTTGGGTACAAAAGGCTGGCAAATTTGGAAATTTAAAAATAAGGTCCATTGGTATAAACCTGAAAGAAAGTATATATCACAATTTATTTGTTTTAAATATGGAAGAGAAAGATGCCTAATCTTAGTAAGCATTCATTCATAATAAAACGTGATTCCTTTAGCAAAGGAAGTATTATATTAGAAATTCCTTAGATTAAAATAGGTTTTCTACTTCCGTTGCATTTCTCCAGAGTGCCTTATACACATACAAAATGGCATCATTTTTCATTAACATAAGCTGTAGATTAGACTATTATTTTACTTTTAACTTTAAAAAATTATATCAAATGTTGGCCCATGTAAATATATGTTAAAGAAGTGCTCTTCAAAAATTATCAGTAAGCCATTTTATTCATCCATTTTGCGTTGCTATAAAAGAATACCCATAAACTACCCAAGACTGGGTAATTTATGAAGAAAAGAAGTTTATTTAGCAGGCTGAGAAGTTCAAGGGCATGGCCTTGGCTTCTGGTGAGGGCTTTCATGCTGCATCACAATATGGCAGAGAAGGTTAAAGAGGAAGCAGATACGGACAAAGAGAGGGAAACCCGAGGGCTTTATAACAACCCACTCACATGGGAATTAATCCAGTCTCTGAAGAGGGAGAACTCACTCCCTACCTAGAGAACAGCACCAAACCATTCATGAGGGATCTGCCCCATGATCCAAACATCTCCCACTAGGCCCCACCTCCCCACACTGCCACAATGGGGATCAAATTTCAACATGAGCTTTGGTGGAGACAAACAAACCATGTCCAAACCATTGTAGCCATTTTCATTTTAACATTTATTACAAATCATATTTTATAAACACTAGATAAATTATATATAAAAGCTAGAAATACATATACAGAAGCGAAACAAAACAGCAGTACTATTAAAGAGAAATAAGCTAATGTTTAAACATGTATAACTTAATAAAATTGCTAATTTTTCATTGCTAATTTTTCATGAATTCAAAAGCTATTCAGAAATGAAATGTAGTATGTCCTGATTACTATCAAAGTTTAGAATTACAGAAATAACTGCCATAACACTACTTAGTTTTAAAAATCCTTTCAAACATTCAAAAGCCAAATTACTGTCCTTAAAGACAAATTAAACTTGGGTAAAAGCTCTTATGTTATGTAACTGAATAATATAAAATTTTAGGCTTTGGTTCATAGATACAAAATTTAGTGGAAGATTTTAAATAAACATCTCCCTTATATGTTATATTCCTGAGTTTCTGCTAAAACACCATAGATAAAATAACTCAATTTATAGCTTTGTACGTTGTGTTTTATTCTTGAAAAAGTGATTATTTCAAATGTGAATAATGGTGTTTAATAATGTAATCATAATAGGAAGGAGTATATTTAATTTAGCTTAACTAAGAGAAAAATTAATGCCCTCTGACCACTATTTGCAAAACTCATTTATAAATTATGATCAAAATTATATTAAACCTATAACCAATTTTTATTTGTACCTTATGAAATTATATTGATTTAGTAGTATAGAATGGTCTTATAAAAGAACTGAAATGATCCAATGTTAATGGTTAGCACAAGGCCAGGCGCAGGTTAAGTGCTCAATATTAATTGAGTGCTTAATATTAATGAGTGCTCAATATTAATTTATTAAAGTGAAAAGTCTTTTAATGTATTTATTTCTGCACATCAACAATTAAAAAAAACACATGCAATTCAATGTAGTATTTATAAATTAACCTGAAAATATTCAAAAACATTTTAAACATGAAAATACGTTTTTAATAACAATCATAAAAGGAATTTACACAAGTGGCTATTATCAGTCTTAGTTTTACCAAAATAGAATCAAATTTCAGATTCCTTTTAAAAATAGGCCTATGCAAGCTGATTTTCTGATATCTGCTATATGTGATGTGGATGGCAGGTCCTGTACCTTCTCACAAGATCAACCTGTGAACACCTCCTGAAGACTAAATCCATGCATCTGAAGATTGGGTCTAATAATGAGGATTTTTAAACAAGTAGCTCTCCCCTGCCTCTCGCTAAATTCTGGTCAGCTAGATTTGGAAAATAATACTTTAAAGCAACCCAAAATAATTTTATCATACTTGAACATTACTTTATATGAATGGCGTATCTAATGAAAATCAAATGTATCAAACTTTTAAAAAATCTGCATAGCTTATCATCATGCCTAAGTATTTCTTACCTAAAAGTTACAAGGTTTTGTTCTAATTCTTTTGATAGCCCACAAGAGCTGATAAAACAGTTATCACCTTTTAAAAACTGCTGGTGATTGGGCTTCTATAGTTTTAGTGTTGCATATACCTTTTCTCACCAGGAAGCAGAAAGGTCATCTAGCAGTTGTATTAAAAAACTAAACAATGTAGAATTTATTCAAATAATCAAATTACAAAGTAGTCTTTAAATAGCTATACTAACATCAGTTAGTAGAGTTACTTGTAAAGCTGGTTATCAAATGCCTATTTCTTTAAAAAAGTTTAAAAAGTATTATGTCAACTCCATGTACAAAATCTCACTTGTCATATAATTCAACTGGGAAGCAATTACTTAACTGGATATGTATACATGAAAAAACGTGCATAGGTTCATTCTAACTGATCAACTAGTAACAAATACCTCTAAATTTAAAAAGATAAGTGACAAAATATATTGTCAAACAAATATCATGGGTGCTGAGGAAAGTTTAGATCTGAAAGAACATTTAAATGGGATTAAAATCATAAACTGTTAGCCACTTCTATTTTCTAATAAGAGTATCATTCAGTAAAACAAAACTGCAAGTTTAGTGAAGTGGGTTAAATAAGTTGATTAAAACTACTTAATTTAAAGTGAACTATTTTTGAAACTCAAGTAAATGATGCAGTATTCAAGTTTATTAAAAAATAAACTTTTAACAATTTAACATTCATAAAAACCATTGCTAATATACAAAAGTATTATATTGCCAAACTCTAAATACACAAGTTGGAAAGGGCTTAATATCAACTCCTTGGTTCCACACTGTATTTCATATTCCCATCTGTATATCAGCAAAGTTGTAGAAGTTGTCTACATCTCCAGATGCTGTCTCCTTGCTTTCTGATACAAACATCTATTTTAAATAGAAAATAAACAAAAATGTAAGTACTAGTGATGCCAGAATGCCAAAGCCATGTTCTCCACAGAACAAAGTCACAAGATTATTTGAAAGAAATTCAAGTATATCATTTATAATATTTAATATGTAGATTTTCTTTAGAATCCATGCAATATAGTTTCAATAGCTATAATGTAAACTAAGCTTTTTTAAAAGAGCTTATGGTATAATTAAGGTCTGTTTTCATAATACTTCAGTTCTATTTTATTACACCAGAATTTTATTGTTTAATGTACAACACTCAGTATTATGAAAGCTACTGAATAAGAAAGTTCATTTAAAGAACTCTTAGTTTCTTCTATTTTCTAATAATCTCAATAGTCTGAGAAATAAAACTTGAGTTTATTCTTTTCAAAACTGCTAAAAATAAATTACTAATCTTAAATGAAATATCTTCTAAACATCAATAAAGCAGTACTCAATAGAACCCTTCAAAAGTAGCTTTTATAAATGTCAGCCAGGAATTAGAGGAGACCTGGGTGCTATTCTAGCTTTATCATAAACTAATTGTATGATGCTAACAATTTAATAAACCTCTGTGGGCTCAGTGTCTACACCTATAATAAGAGAAAGTTGGATTAGATAATTTCTAAATTATTTAGCTCTAAAAAGTCCAAATACATAAGCATTTTATCTCTATTCAATCTGGTATTTTTCCTTTCCCTTAGTACTATTGCGATGATAAAATGAGACAGAAGACAAAAGTACTTGAAATTTTGCAAATTCAAGGAACCATGGCAAAATCAGAGGACAAAACCAAAAGTTTCCTCTCAGATATTTATCAAAAAATAGTCAATTATATATTTACTTATTTTTTATTTTTTTAGAGTTGGGTTCTTGCTCTGTCACTAAGGCTGGAGTACAAAAGTGTGATCATAGCTTACTGCAGCCTCAAACTTCTGGGATCAGGTGATCCTCCTGCCTTAGCCTCCCAGGTAGCTGGGATTACAGGCGTGTACCACCACATCTGGCTAATTTTTAAAATTTTTGTAGAGATGGGTTCTCACTATGTTGCCCAGGCTGGTCTTGAACTCCTGGCCTCAAGTGGTCCTCCTGCCTCGGCCTCCCAAAGTGCTGAGATTAAGGGTTGAGCCACTGTACCCACCCAGAAAGTTATGTACCACTGAAGGTTTTTAATAAGTAGAGTCTGATTTTGTAATTATTTTAAACAATTAAAGTGTTAGTTTGGCAAGGAAAAACCAAACCTTAGTTCCCAATTATTTATCATAGGTTCTAAAAATCATGAACTGATGTTGTTCTTGGGGTTTTTTTTTTTTGTAGAGATGGGGTCTCACTATGTTGTCCAGGCTGCTCTTGAATTCCTGGGCTCAAGTGATCCTCCTGCCTCAGCCTCCCAAAGTGCTAGGATTACAGGTGTGAGCCACCATGTCTGGCCTTATTTATTTTATTTTAAATGCCAAGGAACACCAGAGATGAAAGTATTATTTGATGGTAAGGAAAAGGAGATGAAATGAAAGGTTAGATTGAATTACAGTCAATAAAATCTTGTACCTTGGTCCCATTGAATGTCTCATTTACAATAAGTTGACATTCTTCTACAGCACCATCTCCATTAAACTCCAAGGCAATAACAGGACCTATAAGCAAACCAAGAAATGTTTTCTTAAGATGAATACAAATATATTCTAAAATTTATCTTTTTATTCTTCCCTAAAGAATCTCCAGCATCTTCTTTGAAGGCAAGAGAAAAGGAAGAGAAAAGTAGACAGATGGGACACATCACCTTAGCATCTTCTTCCTACTCTAATCATAAAACAAATTAACACAGAGTTGCATCACATTACAAGTAGCTTCAGTGCTATTATAGGACTAGTGTCACATTTTTAAAGTGTTGCAAATAGTATGGCTTTTCTGGTTTTCATTCTATAAAAACCACTGAAACTCCACTCATTTAGCAGTACAAAGAATAGTTGATAAAATAGCAAATAAGATCAAAAGCAATCCAAGTCAACATAAGCAGGTTTTGCCAGGCAGCCAGCCTTGCTTCTAACTCTCCTACTTACCAGCGAAGTTCTGGGCCACCAACAATTGACCTAAGCCAAATGGGAATTGAGGCCAGACACCAAAAGTAACGACCATCTCAAAGTATTTTCCTTGAGTGTGTCTTAAAGCTACATTCTAGAAACAAAAATCAAGTTTTTATTTTTTAATCCTATGAATTGATTGTGCCTCCTTTCCCATACATTAATTTGAATACTTGAAAAACCACCTGTGTTTTAAATTCTGGGGTAAAGATTCATGATTTAATTTTTGGTCAGCTTCACTTAAAATGTAGCGTTGGTAATACGGGTGTCAAATTGTTAGCAAGCATGGCCGTAAGTTAGTCAAGCAAAATATATCCTTCAATTCAATTAATATTTATTCACCTATCACTATATTCCTAATAGATTTGCTTTTTATCTCCTACAGTGATAGAAAAGTCTTGATCTCCAGGAAATTACAAATTTATTGGAAAAAAGTCACAGACCCATTAAACAAAAAACAACAGAATAATGAAGTAGTAAGTAATGAAACACTAGGGGCAATGAACATAAAATACTAAGTTGAATGTAGTCATTTGCTACAGGACAAGCCACACAAATGAGAAAGAAAAGATCACACTGCACTAAACACCAAGATAATGGAAGGCTTGTGATTTAATACAGACAACAAATACAGAAAAGGCAGGACATACATTCATCCCTTGGTATCTGTGGAGGATTTGTTCCAGTGTATACTCAAGTCTCTTATATAAAATGGTGTAATTTGCATATATCCTCCACACATCCTCCCATATATTTTTGAGACAGTCTCACTCTGTTGCCCCGGCTAGAGGACAGTGGCATCATCATAACTCACTGCAACCTCAAATTCCTGGGCTCAAGTGATCCTCCTGCCTCAGCCTCCCTGGTAGCTGGGATTACAGGTGCGTGCCACCATGGCCAGCTAATTTTTCTATTTTTTGTAAAGACAGGGTCTTGCTCTTGTTTAGGCTGGTCTCGAACTCCTGACCTCCAGCTCTCCTCTGGCCTTGGCCTCCCCGAGTACTAGGATTACAGGCATGAGCCACCATGCTTGGCCTCTTCCCATATACTTTAAATCATCTCTAGATTACTTATAATACCTAATACAATGTAAATGCTATGTAAAGAGCTGTTACACTGCATTTTAAAATTTGTATTATTTTTTATTGTATTGCTATTTTTTATTGTTTTTTAAAAATATTTTCGAAGTGTGATTCGTTGAATCCATGGATATAGAACCCATGGATACAGAGGGCCAATTGCATAAGTCAACTGTAAACTTAGATACAGAGAATGAATTAATTAAAGAATGAGTTTTTCCAGTATCACAGTGTGTAGAGCAAGACAGGTACTAGATAAAGAAAACAAGGTAACAGAACATTTTCTTCCTCTTAAGCAAGGCTCTGTGGAGGAGGTAGGTAATAAGAGGGTATTGAAACAAGAGATGAACAAATTGCAAGGGAGAAAAATTCTAAAGGGAGGCTTACAGGAAAAGGTTCTTATATGAGTGCCTACTCCAACCCATGGATCTGTTTAGAAGGTGTGATGTAAAAAAAATGAACATTGAGCAAAGAAAAGCTAAGAAAAATGTTTACCTATAGGAGAAAGAAGAGAGAGGGCAAGGTAGAGGGGATAGGGATGGAAGTGAAACTTCTCTGAATGTAACTTGCTATATAATTTTGACATTGATACCATGTAAATGCCTCAAGAAACTCAAAATTAAACATTAAAAAGAATAGCAAAAGCAGTCTTTAAAAATTAAAAACCAACTAAAACAAACGAGTCTAACTATATGTCAAGTTAGTGACATGACCATACAGAGAAAGGAATTATTCCAACCAACCTTACTAGGCAATATTTTGCCTATACACCCTCAGTGGGATATAGTCTAAGGACAAAAAGATACAAAGAAATCTTAAAATTTCATTTAGTAATCTCATTGGCAGTAGTAAAATTTGCTGTTGTTCTGAAACCATTATATGCATAATATTATAAGTTAAAGCATATGAGCTGATATTATTGTAAGGAACCAAGATTTTCAGAATAAAACTATTATAAAATGAAAAAAATTAAGTAAAAAGCCTTGTAACTGTTGAAGCTGGGTAGTAAGTACGGGGGTTCATTATACTATTCTGTCTACTTTTTATATGTTTAAAATTTTTCATTAAAACTAAAAGATCTGACTGGTTAGAAAAGTCTTGACAGAGAGGGGCATCCTATACATTTTGTAATAAAACATAGCTAACCTTACAAAACAAAAGCCTATAATCTTAAATTTTCATTTGGAAATAGCAATGTAAACTCATGATCCCTTTTCCTTCTTTTTAAAAATACATAGTTTATAGCTATGTCCACTGAGAAAGCCTAAAAGAAATGACAACCCGGTAATATACAGCACCTAACATATATTTCTAAATATCATCCCCCACTAAAAGATCTAAGTCATCTTAGAAAAATGGATGATTCTATATCCAGGGCAAGATATGGATTAAGATAAACCTGGAACATTTTGTTGAGCCAAAAAGCAATGAAGTTGTCAAGGGCCAATGGGTTGTATCAAAAGGACACAGAAGCCTAAAGGGCTCCCAATGGCCAAAGATAGGCACAGTGAGATCAGAAAGAATAAATAATGACTGCAATTTATTAAAACATACTGGATATATAAAAAGTCATGACTTTGTAATGATATTTGGAAAAAAAAGAAACAAAACTCAATGGACACCAATGGAAGTTGCTAGGGTACTATTCCAAATTAATGCTTATTTTTCCCTTTATTTATTCTGCTTTTCTGATATGAAGTATATTTCAAATTAACCAAACAGCTCTGGTGTACAAGGAGAAGTTCTGTTAACATCCGTTAAATGCTGAGGTAGTAACATGATTAGAAAATGATCATTTTGCAACTCCTATTAAAATAATTGGTTCAGGCAACAATCATCAATGGTTTTAGCATCCCACAGGAAAGACTGCGGGAAACTCTACAATAAAAAGATAAGGTCATCACCACTTGAACCCACACATCAATCTTCTTCTTCTTTTTTAACAACCCACTGGTAGACAAACCATCCATTAATCTCAGCATCACTAAAAGTACAACAAACATTATGTGCCTTCTCATTTAAGGTGATAGTAAACAGTGCCCCTATGAAGTATTCCAGCCAATAAATAAATAAATAAACAAACCTGAATGTAAACAAGCTTTGATCTAACTTCTAGTCTACCAGAAATATGGAAGAACAAATTTAAAAACCTCATGAATACTACAGGACAATTGACCAAGCTTCTTTCCCAAGACAAAGGCATGAAACAAAATGGGGAGGGGGAAGACCTGTTTTTGATTAAGAGCAATTATAAGATACAAAACAACCAAACACAATGAGTGAGCCTATTTTACATTTGGATCAAATTAACTGTAAAAACTGTAATTGTAAAAACACATAAAGAGTTGCTTTAGACAATTAAAAATTTGCATGAATTTGAGTATTAGATGATATTAAGGAATTATTGTTAATCCTGTTAGATGTGATAATGCATTGTGTTTATTTAAGAAAACATCTGTTTTTCATTTTGTTTTGTTTAAGATACACACTGAAATATATAGGGATGAAATTACAGGAAAAATCAAAATCTGATTAAAATATTTTACCCAAAAAAGGAGATTACAGATTTTTTAAAGTATGGCAAAAAGTTGATGAAACTGGGGAATGAGTACACATGGGATCATTGGAAATTTGCAAAAAAGTTTAAAAATCATTTTAAACCAAATAACTATTGAACTAAAAAGAAAAAGTAGATAATAAACGCAGTTTGTTAGTTTTACAGAGAAGAAAGTTTGAATTAGGTAGAATATGCTTTTATTCAGAATTACTACAAGGACATATAGTACATATATTTTTAAAAGTTACACATTTATTAAAGTTCCTGTTTTCTGTAAAGAGAACATAATCTAGAATTCAGAAATACAATCTTGATAGAATTATTACCCAGGCATGAAACTTGGTTGATATTCTTTGACTAGAATACGATGAACTTCCAATAAGTGACCTAATAATTTTCCAACAAAGAAATACTAGCAAAAAAGGTAGACAAGTGCCTCAGTTTTGATTAACATGTGTGGATAATCCTTAATTTAAAAAAACTACAATGTAGACAACGTACTTTTTAAACAGTACTATTTGTCTATCCAATGATGACTACAATTACTGTGATTATTTCCAACTGAACTATGAGGTGAACAAGGATTACTGGTCATGTTTTTAATGCTTTAAATGTGTCTTATTCCAATAGTTTGCAGCTTTAAACCTAAATATTTCAGCTGTAATGAAAAATTGTGAGATTTTGAGGTAGACAAAAAAGATTCCTGGATGTCCTATCTAGTGAACCCTTCTGAGTTACTTAACATGACCTTGTAACAAACCACTCTCATGTCTCAATTAGATTACAACAACCTCCTAAGATGGTCTCTCTGTTCCCCTCTTAAAGCAACCACAGTGATAGTAGTTGTTTTAAAAGGACTATGACATTCCTCTGTTCTAAAACCTCTACTAAAATGTGATCTATATTTTTCCTATTTTTAATTGCTCTAAAAATAAGACAGTTCAAAGAAATAACATTAACAATGTAATAGGTGTTTATAGCATATGTACTTGTAAGATACATGACAATAATGACACAGGGATGAGAGGGAAGAATTGAGAATATGATGTTATCAGGTCCGTACACTACAGGTGAAGTTGTAGATTATTAGAAGGTGGACTCAAATTATTTAAAAATGTATGCTGTAAAACCTAATGCAACCACTATATAAGTTTTAGAAAAAGGTATAAATAATACATCAATAGAGGAGATTAAATGGGATCATAAAAATGCTCAATTAAACAGAAAAAGAGGTAACAAGAAACAAACTAATGGAACAGAAAAATCATCTAGCAAGATGGTAGATTTTGATCCAACTATATCAATAATCCCTTTGAATGTGAATGGGTCTAAACATAGCAGTTAAAAGATAGAGATTATCAGATTGGATTAAAAAACAAGAATTAACTATATGTTGTCTACAAAAAAACCTCACTTTAAATATACAGATTTGATAAGTTAAAAGAAAAGGGATAAAGATTTATGATGAAACACTAACCAAAAGAAAGCTGGAGTAGCTATATTAATTTTAGACAAAATAGATTTCAGAACAAGGAAGATTATTAGAGAAAAAGAAGGACATCACATAATGATAAAGGATTCTCCAATAAGACATAACAATCCTATGTGTGTATGCACCTAATAGCAGAGCTTCAAAATACATGATATAAAACCTAATTGGATCTGAAAAGAGAAATAGACAAATCCACAATTATAGTTGGAAACTTCAACATTCCTCTCTCATTAATTTATGGAACAAATAGGCAGAAAATCAGCAAGGATATAGATGATCTGAAGAGCACTATCAACCAAATTGACCTAGTGGACATTTAAGGAAGATTTGACCAAGCTACAGCAGATAACACATTCTTCTCACATGCACATAGAATATTCACCAACATAGGCCATATTCTAGGTCATAAAACAAACTTTAACAGGAATCATACAAATATGTATTCTTGGACAATAAAAGAATATAAAAATCAATAACGGAAATATATCTGTACAATCTCCAAATGTTTGGAAATTAAACGATATACTTCTAAATAATCCATGGATCAAGTGAAAAGTCTCAAAGGAAACTAAATAAATATCTTTAACTAAATCAGGGGTCAACATACTTTTTTTGTAAAGGGCCAGACAGGAAATATTTTAGGCTTTGTGTATCCTACAGTGTCTGTCACAACTAATCAGCTCTGCTATCATAGCACAAAAGCAGCAAAACATAATAGATAAAAGAATAAGTGGGGCTGTGCTCCAATAAAACTTCATTTACTAAAGCAAGCAATGGCCCATATTTTGCCAAACCCTAAGTTAAATGAAAATACAACATATCAAAATTTGCAGGATGCAGCTAAAGCAGTGCTTAAGGGAAAGAATGTAACATTAAATACAAATGACAGTTGAACCTTGTTATATGCAGGTCCCTTAATTATGAATCTCCCTACTTGCTAAAATTCATTTGTAACCCCATAAATCAAATAATTGCCATGATTTCGTGGTTATTTGTGAACATGCACAGAGTGGCAAAAAATTTGAGCTGCCTGATGTGTGTTCCTAGCTGAGGTTGAACAAGGCAACATTCTATTCTGCCTTCTTGTTTCAGCTCTCATACTGTAAATAAGTGTCATTTTTGCAGTCTAGGTAGTGCCGTATTTTTCACATTTTTGTGCTTTTGTTTGGTAATTTCACCTGTTTAAAATGGCCCCCAAACATAAAGCCAAAGTGCTATCTAGTGTTCCTAAGCTGCGGCAGACTGTGTCTTATGAGAAAATATATGTTAGATAAGCTTTGCTCAGGCATGAGTTATAGTGCTGTTGGTTGTGAGTTCAATGTTTATAAATCAATAATATGTGCTAAATAAGGTACCTTTAAACAGAAACACACATAAAACAAAGTTATGTATTTGTTAGTTGATGAAAATGTGACTGGAGACTTGCAGAAACCTAACCGTATATTTCTCCTAGGAGCAGCTATTAGTGAATTGGTATTCACTAATTCAGTGTTCACAGTGACTTTACAGAACATAACTAACATGAATAATGAGAATTGACTGTATTAGAAAAGAAATATTTAAAATCAGTAACCCTAAGCTTAAACCTTAAGAAACTAAAGAGCAAAACAAAGCTAAAGCTAATGAAAGGATGAAAATAATAAATATTTGAGCAGAAATCAATGAAATGATAAACCTCACATAAGAAGTGCTCAACATCATTAATCATCAGGGAAATACAAATTGAAGCCACAGAGACATCACCTCACACCTTTTAGAATGGCTATTATTAAAAAGGCAAGAGATAACAAGTGTTAGTGAGGATGTGGAGAAAAGGGAACCCTTTTGCACTGTTGGTAGGAATGTAAATTAGTACAGCCTTATGGAAAACAGTATGGAGGTTCTTCAAAAAACGAAAAGTAGAACTATTATATGATCTAGCAATCTTACTTCAGGGTATATATCCAAAGGAGTTGAAATCAGTGTCAAAGGGATATCTGCGCTCCCATGTTCATTGCAGCATTATTCACAATAGCCAAGACGTGGAGTCAACCTAAATGTCCACTGACAGATGAATAAAGGAAATGTGGTATATATATATACAGAATGGAATATTATTGAGCCATAAAAAGAAGGAAATCCTGCCATTAGCAACAACATGGATGAACCTGGAGGGCACTATGCTAAATGAAATAAATCAGACAGACAAAGACAAACACTATATGATTTATATGTTAAATCTAAAAAATTGAACTCATAGAAACATAGAATAGACTAGTGGTTGCCAGAGGATAGGGAGAGATGTTGGTCAAAGTATATGAACTTGCAGTTATAAGATGAGTAAGTTCTAGGGATCTAATGTACAGCATGGTGACTACAGTTAATAAAAAATGGTAACTATGTTAGGTGACGGATGTGTTAACTAACTTGATAACCATTCCACAATAAATACATATATCAAATCATCATGTTGTACACCTTAAAAATATATAATTTTGGCTGGGTGCAGTGGCTCACACCTATAATCCCAGCACTTTGGGAGGCCAAGGTGGGAGAATCACTTGAGGCTAGGAGTTTGAGACCAGCCTGGGCAACATAGTGAGACCCTGTCTCTACAAAAAATGAAAAAAAAAATTAGCTGGGCATGGTGGAATGCACCTATAGTCTCAGCTACTCAGGAGGCTTAGGTAGGAGGATCACTTGACGCCCAGGAGTTCGAGGCTATAGTGAACTATGATCACGCCACTGCGCTAGAGCCTGGGCAACAGAGTGAGACCCTGTCTCTAAAGTATGTGTATGTGTGTGTGTACACACAATTTTGTCACACCTTAATAAAGCTGGAAAAAGATAAAAACAAACAAAACAAACCAAACCAAACACACACACACACACAAAACAAAAACAAACAAAAATCACACAAAAAAATCCTCTCTTCAGGCTGATGGGAGAGAAAGACTGAGTCAAAGAGTGAAAGTGACAGGGAGGGACTCAAATTACTAATAGCAGGAATGAAAGAGGAATATCATTTCTGATCCTACAGACAATAAGGACATACTATAAACAACTCTATGCCCATAAATTTGATAACTTAGGTGAAATGAAACAATTCCCTGAAAGACACAAACTACTAAAATTCACTCAAGAAGAAAAAGCCTGAAGAGTCCTATATATAATAATTTATAGCTAAAACCCTTCCAAAACAGAAATCTCCAGGCCTAGATAGTTTCATTGGTGAATTCTACCACACATCTAAGGGAGAAAACATGCCATATCTCTATAATCTCTTCAAGAGCTAGAAGAAGAAGGACACTTCCCAACTCATTTTATCAGGCTAGCATTATCCTAATATTAAAATCAAAGATACTACAAAAAAGAGAAAACTACAAACATCCCTTGTAAACAAAGACGCAAAAATCCACAAAATACTAGCAAATCACATCCACCGATATATTAAAGGGATAACACATCATGATCAAGGTGGTTCATCTCAGGAATATGAGACTGGTTTGACATTCAATAAAAGTCATTCATCAGATTAAATGAATTTTAAGCAAAAGCATATGATCATGTTGATCAATGCAAAAAAGCATTCAATAAAATTCAACATCTGTGCATGACAGAAACTCAACAAACTAGGAATAGAAAAGCAATTCTCTTAACCTAATAAAAGTTATGTATGAAAAACATACAACTGACATTATTTTTAATGGTGAGACTGCATATGTTGTATCCTGAGATCAAGAGCAAGGCAAGGATGTCCTCCCTCACTATACTGGCTAGTAGAAGTCCTAGCCAGTTTAATAATGCAAGAAAAAGAAATAAAAGGCATACAAATTGGAAAATAAGAAATTCAACTGTCTCTATTAACAGATGACATGATTACCTAGAAAATGTACCATGATTATATAAGATGTTAACCTTAGAAGAAATTCTGAAAGTTAGATGGGAACTGTCTTTACTATCTTGACAACTTTCCTATTAATCTAAAATTATTCCAAAATAAAGAGTTGATTAAAAAGCACAGTGAGATACCATGACACACCTAGAAAACTGACAATACCAAATGTTGGCAAGGATACGTAGTAATAGGAACTCTCATTTATGGCTGATGGAAATACAAAATGGTACAGCCACTTTGGAAAACAGTTGGCCTTTTCTTATGAAATTAAACATATACTTACCATACCATTCAGCAATCCCACTTCAATGTATTTACCCAAGTGATCTGAAAAGTTATGTATACTCAAAAACCTACACACAAATGTTTACAGCAGCTTTATTAATAATTGACAAAAACTGGAAACAATCAAGAAGTCCAACAAGCGAATGGAAAAACTGTGGTACATCCATACAAGGAATGCTATTCAGCAATAAAAAGGAACAAGTTATTAAGTCACCCAGCGAGAGGGATGAATCACAAATACATTTTAATAAATGAAAGAAGCCAGACCCAAAAGGCTACATATTATATGATTCCATTTATGGGACATTCTGGAAAAGGCAAACTTATAGGGACAGAAAACAAATCAGTTGCCAGGAGCTATGGTTGACTGACTAAAGGGGCCACACAAGGGAAATTTGTAGGGAGAACCCTTTACTATGGTACAGGGGTAGTGGATAAGGTGGTAGACTCTATGTATTTGTCAAAACCCATGCTGATTGAACTTTATGCAAATTTAAAAAGAATTAACCAGTACATCAGGGGATCCCAGGATGGAATGCAGCTTGTGACAAATGAATGTAATTGTATTATAAATGTATGACATAACTGCAATGAAGAGGATGTGGGAAAAAGGAGTTGACTTCAGAAACTTTGGAAGACTATGTTTTGAGTGGCTATTGTAAGAATAAAGACAAAAAGAACTGTGCAGATCAACTGCACTCTAGTTGATAAATAAGTTTCTCACAGGGATGTGGGTTAGTAATTCTAAAACTACATTATATGTATAATAGGGTTGAACAAATAAGTGAACTGTAGATAATGGGAGCCAGGTTTCTCACTTTTAGAATAAGAAGTCACAAAAAAAAAGCAAGGGAAAGGAAGCTAGAAAGAACCCTGTGGTGCTGGATTAGGGTCTATATGTGTGTGTGTGTGTGTGTGTGTGTGTGTGTGTATGTACATATGTATGTGAGAGATACAGAGTAAATATAGATGTGTATGTGTGTTAGGTTAATATTCATACATATAGTTCCTACCTCTGTCTGTTGAAAGGACCTAGAACCAGTGATACCCCAGTAGTAACAGGCACACCTAGCACCCAGATCTTGGTTTCTAACTACCATTCTGGAATAAAAGGAACTAGGATCCTTGGAGAAATGGTTGATACTAGTTCTGGGGCAAGGAAGATATAGGATGAGTCTGGAGCATCTTGGAGAACCAGAAAGTAAGAAGAGTTAAAAAATCAAAAGGATAGGGGAAAGGAATTCCTCTAAAACTGATTTATGTGATTAACTGTACATCTCAGTAAATTCACTGAAAATCATTTAATTGTACACTTAAAATGGAGTAAAGGCATGATATGTAAAGTATAC